>PVJO010030502.1:0-15389 GCA_004026905.1 Hystrix cristata | reverse complement strand
TCAGCAGGAGTAAACCACTTGTGCTCAAGCGGGTACTAGCATGATGACAAACTCAGGCTGCCTGATCTTCCTTGTTCCGGTGTCCTGAGATCTCTAACTAAAATCTCACCTAAGATCACATTTTAAAATGCATACATTTAAATGCAAACAAGAATCTCGTTTTCCTCAAGCCTTTGCTTAGGCTCAGCCTTTGGGTAAGACCAAAGAAACTTATCAAAATATAGATATATAAAATGCCTTCTGACAATTTTTGATGGCACAACTGACATCATGAATTTGAAGTTCAGCAGCCGGCTCCAAGAACTTTTCCTGCACATACCTGCACTTCCACCATAAAGAGCAACTTCTGTGTCAGCACTGGGAGATTCCATGCTTCCTTGTCTTTGCATGAAGCCTGAGGGGTCTCTCCCTCCCCATCTCGTGCCTAGAAAGACCTTCCAGATCCTTGAAGCTGCAGATTAACCATCTATCTTGTGGAAAGCGTGCCCATGCTTTGCTGATATAGTCGCTTTCCACCTGTTATTATTCAACTGAGATACCTAGTACAGTCTCTTAAAAAAGATTCCTCATCAGACACCCAATGTTCAAAGATTACAGCAAATTCTCATATACATAAAGACTCATGATCACACCATGACAGGCAGAAAACTCTGTGGAGATGAAGGTGTCAAATAGCACCAGCTACATTTAATACTTGACTAGCTTCTCAATGTGAAGCTCATGAAACTCATGGTCAAATCCAGTTCTCAAAAATCATGCTTCTCCTATGCCATGAGCTCAGGAAACACTTCCCAGAGTCTTAACAATGAATGGTAAACCCAAGAATGCCAAGAGCCCAGAGTTGTAAATTAGTTTTGTTGTAATTATTGTATTTGTTTACATATACGTCTTTCATTTAGATGATGCTGCACTTCTGGGCATAGTTTTTTTCCTTTATCTTCAGACCATAGTAAAGTCCAGGGACATAACATGAACTGATCAAATATATGTCAAATAAGGAAAAATGAAAATGGTTTCTGTGTCTCCTACATTGAGGACATATATATTAGGAAGATAGTATTGAAGGTGCAAGCCGTTCCCGGACCTGTCCTAAAGCCAGCAACAGATGAGACAGGTGAGGGGCAGGAAGTAAAGCAGGGCTGCCTGCACACCCGAAAAAGGACCTCTCAGTGTGCCGTGTGCATTTGTTTCATAATTATTCCAGTCACCATATAACGGGGTGTTTGCTATGTGTTATTTGCAGAGCAACTAACAAGAACAAAACCTATACTTGCAACAAGGTAAAGGCGGACTTTTTTGCAGTAGTTGATAATTTCTAAAAGCTGCACTGCCAGGTTTTCAGAAACCTTACTCTTAACCTTTGCTTTATGACTATTTGTTGAAAGAAGATAATCTAAGAAATTACCTATGAGTCATCTTATCCTGTGAATGCAGAAATACCAGACCGATTCCTATCAAAGGCCTCAGAATTTTTTCCTTGGACAGAGATTTTAGATCATCCCAAGCTTATCCTTGAGGAGTAAGAAGGGTGTGATGGTCCTGGAGAATCCCGGCCAGCACATAATTCTTAAAAGGGAGTTGATAGGCTGTGGAGGTAGCTCAGTGAGAGAGCACTTGCCTAGCATACACGAGGCCTTGGGTTCAATTCCCAGTACTGAGGATAAAAAAGAGTAAAAGAGTTAAAGAATTAAGACGCAAATAAATACCGTGAGTGTAGATGATGTCAGAGTCCGGCCAGGCTGTGGAGGTTCTCCATACACAGAATCTGCCTCTTCAGCTTTGATTGGTATGCAGCATAGCAATGAATTCAGGTTTTCAACTGAGCATCACACACTTCCCAGCCTCTCTCCTAGAGGACAGTGAAAATAAAGACAAAGGAAATAATGTCTACCAAAACCTGGAACCGTCCTTTTATAAGTTTGAATTCCAAGGAGTGCTTCTTCAACAATCTTATATAGACCCTTTGCCTCTCTCTGAACTTCTTCTGAAAGGAGCTTACTTGCCTTAAATCATGAGGTTTCACAAGCCAATCTAGTTAGAAATTATTATTTTCAAAACGGGTAGCAAGAAACCAAGCACAGAGATTGTGGAATTTACTGTGAAGATGTCCTGGCAGAGAAAGAGAGAAAGGAATGTTCAGAAGGTAACAAATGACCAGATGAGTGCTGCCACCATTCATAGAACATCTCAGCTCTACCTTGTTCTTCCTGCACATCTACTTGAGGCAGGCATAAAGTAACACGCGTTCAGGAGTTAGTTCTGCCCAGACCAAAGAGCCCAAGGCTTAATCTCAGTTGTGCACTGATGGAGTATAATTTGGAAATTCAGAGAGATGTATGAAATGCTTCTAAATTTGGAATCTGACACAATGGTGGTTGCTAGGAGCTCAAAAAGAAATCAGGGGACAAAGGGAGTGGCTTTTGAAGTGGTTGAACTCATTTGCAGAGGCAAAAAGACTGTACATTGTGATGTGGCCTCTGTGCTGCCATAGACTATGAGGATTAATGACTAAATGGCTAGAGGGGCAGCTCAGCAAAAATGTCATAAAAGCCAGAATTCCAGGCCAGGCAGAGAGCTGACTTTCATTACAATGAGCTGGGACTTGAGTATGAGAGTCACACTAACCATCCTGGAATCTTGTGTCTGATTTCTTGTCTAGTGAATCAGAAATTGTCTTCTGGTTTTACATCATGATAAATGTGCTGTATTTGTTCTTGTCCTTTTTGAAATGCTACATGTGCAATTTTTTCTTTCACTGACTATCTGTTTTCCCTCATTCTGCTCTTTCTATATTAGTGCCACACTCACTCATCTCCTGAGATTTGTTTTTTGTTTAGCATTAAGCATCTCTGTACAAAGAGTCAGAAGTGCTGGGGTGGAAAGAGAAGCAAGAACAGCAGCAACAAAAATCTTGGCCTGAGAAGGAATCATGATTGTGCAGAGTTATCTAATTGTTCAACTCTTTCTATGGCACCCTGGCCAATTCCTTCAGTCACTTAATTAGGCAGATCCAGAGGGAATTCCAAGGATGACGAATTTCACACAGAGTCATCACAGAGGGTCTGGCTATTATTACACAGTATTGCTTGTATATCGATGATCAAAACATCATTAGGGAGGCACAGAATGACCATGTAAAAATCCTGGTGATGAAATTCAGAGGGATGCCCTTCACATTTACTATGCAGAATAGATTTTTGTTTACACTAAAAACTAATCTTGGGTTGAGGATTTAGTTCAGTGGTAGAGCACTTGCCTAGCAAGTGCGAGGCCCTGAATTTGATCCCCAGCACCCTAAATCATCATCATCATCTTCTGTTCCACTAAAGATCAACTCAAATCATACTCCAGATTCTCTACTCACAGGTTTCTAAGAATGTTGTTACTCAAAATAAGCAAATAAACCACCAGAGAATTCCACTCTCTTCCTTCCTCACAATCTGTTTCAAATTTATTTTAAGATTACATTTGTTTTCCATACAGGCAGGAAAGTTTCTAACAAAACAATCTTCCAGTTTTCAGCCAAACAGCTGCCCACACTGGTATGCCTACTCTCTGCTGCTCTAGATCATGGGACGTGTTTGCTGAAGATGAGCCATCAAGAAAGCCCTTTCTGACTTACACATTGTGTACAGGCCTGTAGCAGACTGAGTGACACATAAAGGATGTCAGGGACAAAAGCTAATTTTTATAACACCTGAAGCACTTTGACCACAAATAAAGACATTCTAGGCACATTTAGTTATGTGATCTAAAGACATTTCCACTAGCCTTAGAGTGAAGGAAACTTTAGAGTTAAAAGTACATTCTCTGGATCACATAATTAAAATCTTCATAATGTTAAAGATGGTGAAAAAGACCTTGCCTAATGAAAACTACTAAAAGAATAAAGAAGGAGGGGAATGAGGGATTCCCAGGGCCCAAGGCAGACACACTCCCAGGGAATGCGCCTGCTTGAGGACATAGTATCATTGGAGGGAAGTCGTGATGCCTCGTGAAGCGATCCCAGGATATAACATGTACAGAAAGAGCAACCAACCTGGACCATCAAGTTATATCTTTAAGGACAGAAATGACTTCTCTCGTGGTTTCCACAACACTCACACCTGCTTTGTTTGCATAGTTATTGTTCCACAGCTCCCCCATTAGTCCTCTTCCCTTTCAGTCTTTCTCCACCTGCATTTTGAACAGTGATGCTCCTTGGGGTTCCTTTCCAAGCACCTGTCTGTTTGCTGCTTTAAGCCCTTTCCAGGTGAATGCATCGATTTCCATAGTTACAATGACTACTACCTATTGACTACATCCTGAATTGAAACCTTCGTTCTGAGAATGAGGCCCAACACCCAAATACCTTCTCTGTAGACACACCTGAGTGCACAAATGTGTCTAAGGAGGAAACACTCATTTCCTTTCACCACCAGGCTTGCTTAACAACATCTCCCTTACTCTCCACATTGACTCACTCTCAAGGTTATATATTTTATTTATCTGTCTGTCTTTAACATTTTGGTTCATTGAAAACCACAGTGCACCAGATACTGAGCTGGGATCAGTAGATACGAAGTTACATGAGAGAACAGAGAATCCTCGCAGAGATTACAGTCCATCTTAGAGATATAAAATAAACATGTGAAACAAATTAAATAATTACAGCTTCTGCTAAGAGTGTTTTTACAGTGTTCAAGGAAGGTTTCTGAGAAGTTGTTTTTTAAACCCAGCTCTGGAGGACACCAGAGAACCAGACCATTGGAAAAAGAGTGCTGTGGGTTAAAGGAGAAAATAGTTGGGTCCTACAGAACTGAGTGCATTCTGTGGTCTACCAGAAGGCCAGCCAGGGCAGTGAGCATACTGATAATGACAGGGGTGGGATGTCATGTGCTTATCACCCAGCATTTACTGAGTGTCTCATGACCAAGCACTGTGTAAAATTTTAAGTGGCTTATCACAATTTCACTCATCTTTTTCTTCTGTTTTTTCTGTTTGGGAAATTAGGAAACCAAGACCCATGGAAGTCAGGTAATTTGTACAAGGTCATTCAGGTACTCGGTGGTGAGATGAGATTTCAATCCAGGCAAACTTTCTTGGCACTCTGCTTTCATGCCATCTATTGTCACATAGATTGCAACTGGATTTCGCAGGGACTCTAAGGACTTTCAGGAAGAGTACAGATTTCACTTTTGTTGGAAGTGAAATGTTACTGATTTTTTTTTTTTAGGAATAAAGGCAATGCTTACTCCCTGAGATTATCTGAAGTTCATCCCCATGGGAAAATCCTCAATTCACTACTTTTTCTTGACTTCTCTAGCTTATGGCTTCAAGGTCCAATTTTAGCACCAGTCACTCCACGCTGCACAGTGCCACTGTTTTAATGCTTACTAAATTCAAACCAAGTCAAGTCACAGTCCTGCTTAGAATTCTTCAATAGCTATGCCTCCCCATCAGAAAAGAATCTAAGCTCCCAGGATGGCACAGACACCGCTTCACGACTGGCCCTCCAGCTCTCTCTTCAGTCTCACTCAAGCAGGGTGAGAATTTTTATTCCATCCTCCTACCAGAGTGACTCTCTTAGAACTCCTGAATGTGCTCGTCTCTCTCCCACTATAACTGGGAAGAGAAACTTACAGGTGAGTAAGTTTGCTAAAACTGACCAAATCCTTGCTATTTCCACTGGTGTACATGCTCCTCTCTCTGGCAAGCATACCTTTTCAGGTCTTCTGTCTGGTATTACAAACTGGCACTTACGTGAATTAGTTATTGAGTATGCTTAAATATATCTGTTAAAAGCAGCTATGAGGATGCTTAGGTCATGCGATCTATAATCTAACCGTCTCACCATCACCTTTCCCTACTCCTCAGCCCACTGCCATCCTTAGCTAATTTTACTCGTTGCTCATTTTAAAAAATTTAACTCTTGGGGCTGGGGATTTAGCTCAGTGGTTAAAGTGCTTGCCTACCAAGCGCAAGGCCCTGAGTTTGATCCCCAGCACCAAAAAACAAAAAAAAAAAAAAGAAAAAAAAAAAACAAAACTTAACTCTTGGGTCACCTCCATCCCCCTCCTCAGTAATGAGGTGTAAAAGCTGTCTTCTCACAGTATTCTCTGCATACACGTGGCCTTGTATTTATCATGCTCAATTGTGATTACTTGTATTTTCCTCCAGTAAATTATGTCCAGTTTGAGCTTAGGGATTTTTTTCTTACTCATATAAGCCACAGCATGGAACATGGCGCGGACTTTAATAAAAACTTGTATGAGTTAAAGGAGGAAATAATAAATTAAAAGCAATAATTCAGAATCAGGCAAAAAAAGTAATCAATGGGGATCAGGGGCTGCATGATTTATATTTTCAGGGATTGTATGCAATTTCAAATGATGACATCTACAAACTCATTCCCTCATGTATCATTCTATTAAAAAAAGTGCACTTACGTGAATCAGGTACTGACTATGTTTAAATATCTCTGTTGAAAGCAAATATAATGATGCTTAGGTCATGCATTGTATAATCTGAGCATTTGAAGATGAACATATCATGATAAAAAGTTAATACTAATACATTTAGAGTATGTTGTAATATACGCAGCTCCTTAAGGCAAAATGTTTTAGATGTCCGTGACGATCCTGTGATACGTGACACATGTACTATTTGCAACATGCACTTTAGAGGCTGGAGGGATGGAGGTCTGAGGGATGGCAGATAGCTCAGAAGTTCTGCAGCCAGTAAGTGAGTCCAGGTTTTCCAAATCTAAATGATCCCAGTAATTTAATGTTAAATTGATATTAGAGTAAATTTTATGATCTCTTCTAAAATTATGTACTTGGAAAAAAAAAAGAGCTCCAACCATCCAGCAAGACCTAGGAGGAATATTGCCTATATGAAGGCATCAATTTTTATGTAGAAGTTTGCTACAAAGTCCAAAGGTCAGACTTCGAAAATCACTTGAATTTTTAACATAATCAGTTTCCCTACAAAGGCTTAAAATCTTGGAGATTTGTTCTAAGTCTGAAGCAAAGGTTGTTTCTGTCTTGAGAATATTCGTATATTCCAGACAGTTTGTCATTTTTCTGGCCCACCAGAAAACACAAATATTATTACTTTTACCCTCTCAGCATAAAGTAAATTTTAGATAATTCATTTCTATGCCAGACTTAGGGGTTTTATATGTATTTGTGATGTTGTTTTGTGTTGTGACCATGAAAAATTATAGTATTCTGATTTGTGATTAACTTTTAACTTCATGTTCTGGAGAAAGAGACTTCAGAGGAAAACATCCATAGCCATTTGTCAGGTTTATAGAAAAACATCCCTGAAAAACAGGACATGTTTAGTTATTTGATTTAAAGGAGAAATGTAAACGGAAAATTACCAAAGGAGGCAGAGTAATTAAATGGCTTTCAACAATTTAAGTCCCATTCATTATAGAGCTGTACAGTTTGCCTAAACATTTTTTTAAATTTCAAATAATGTAAATACACCCAATTTCTTTCAGCTTGAGGAGGGCATATGGGCAACAATAAAAATGATAAAGGACAGTCTTCGACTGACAGTCTCCCCCAACACACCTCACAGTAGCTGTGATGTCTGTGGCCCTGAGACGTGAGCCACAGCACCTTGACAGCACCTCTGGACAGTAGCACTGAGCCACCCATTACTAGCAACAATTCCTTCTACAGATTCTGTGGACAATATTTTTCATTTCTTTACACATGATATTCAGTTGTTCCATCACAACTTATTGAAAAGACAATCTTGATTCCATTGTACTGCTTTTGGTCTTTTGTCAAAATTTTGTGAAATATTTCTGCTCTGCAAGACACCATCAAGGGAGTGAAAAGACAAGTCTCAGACCGGGAGAAAACATTTTCAAAAGACATATCAAAAAAGAACAACAAACCAAAGTATGACAAAGAACTCTTAAAGTTCAACCATATGAAAACATACAACTCAATTAAAAGTGAGCCAGAGACTTTAACAGATAAATTACCAAAGAAGATGAAGAGATGGTAATAAGCATACAAAAAGATGCTTGACATCATATGTAATTAGAGAAATGAAAATTAATATAACACTAAGATACTACTGCATAGCAATTAGGCCAAAATCCAGGAAGACCACGTTAGAAGACAGTCTGGAGGTTTCCTACAAAATTAAATACACTCTTGCATATGATGCAGGAAGGATACTCCTTGGTATTTACTCAAAGGAGCTGAAAACACAGGACCACACACAAACACACACACACACACACACACACACACACACACACACACACACACATCTCACTTGAACATTTACTGCAGGTTTACTGTAACTGCCAAAACTTGGAAGCTACCAAGATATCTTTTAGCAGGTAAATGGATAAACAGTTGTACACACAGTCAGTTGAATATTATTCAGTGCTAAAAAAAAAAAAAACCCACAAAAAAACAGGCAATCAAGCCATGAAAAGACATGAAGGAAACTACCTTTCACTCAATTATGTTGTGAAATTACTCCAAAAATGAAAGTCTATTAAAAGAAAGAGAGGGAGAGGTGAAGCGCAAGAATAGAACTTTAGGGAGCTCCAATATTTAAAAGGCAGGAAGAAAAAAGCACGAGTTTGAAAAGATAGTCGAGTAACAAGGACAGTAGAGAAAGTGTTCATATGAAAGTTAAGCAATGAGTGATTCAAGCGAGGGTCCCAGGATTAGACGACTCAAATAAATCATCATACACATTTAACTTTTCCATTGGCGACTACCAGAGGCACTAGGTATACAAAGAGAAGATATGATCCCAGCTATCAATAAGCACAATGCTTAAAAGAAGGTGGATAGGGTGACAGTCGATCATGACTATCAGCTTGCCTGGATTAAGAGACATCTAGAATATTAGACAGCACATTTCCGGTACCTCTAGGTGGGTCATGGGAACTTGACCTTGCAGACTGTGTCTAGTCCTGGCCCCTTCCTCTCTGACACCCTTTCCCTGCTCTCTGCCTCCCAGCCACCAATAAGTGAGCAGCTTTCCTTCGCCATGCCCTTCGACCACGATGATCTTGCCTTGAGGCAGGTTGACCATGAACAGAAAGTTCTGAAACCATGAGTCAGATAAACCATTTCTTCTTCAGTGTTGTGGATACTGGGTATTTTGAGCCAACAATAGAAAAGCTGACTAACATAAACATGAAAAACAAAGTGTGAAATAAAGTTGTTATGGAATAATAAACATAGAGATAGTAAATATCAAGTAGCTTTATAGTACTAACATGAGATCATCTAAAAAGAAACAATTCTAAAACCTTGTAAACAAAGGAGTTCAAAGACATATACAGATATATTAATCACATGCAACTGTACTACTGAAAAATATGTTTTATGGCAAGAAAGTTAGTAGCGCTTAAGCACTCTAAAGACTATTAAAAGGAAAGATTTATCAGAAAGTTACAAAAATAGAAAATGTACAGAACCTAAAATTTAGCTTCAAATAGATAAAGCAAAATTCTCAGGATTATGATATGACCTTAACAAATCCTCAGTCATTATGGTATACAGTTAACAAAAGATAACTTCAGTTAACAAAAGATAATATGAGTAGACAAAAAAATGAGGCTGTTGAATTGTTACCAACACAACCAACAAACTTGATGTCATAGTCACCTATAGACCTCTGTGGCCAATAAATAAAAGGTGTAAATCCTTCTTTGGTAGAACTGGTACATTTGCACAAAGTGATCAGGCCAAATCACAAAGGGAATTGCAACCTATTTCAAGGAATTCATATTATGCAGACTGCATCATATTTCTAGTTGCTTCAGGGATATCTAAAATATTTAAGTAACCAGAAGATGCATCAACAAAGCCATTTTAATTACAAAAGCAAAGTCAGTGCTCATGTAGATAACCAACAGAATATTTTAACATTACAAATTAGATAGTAAATATTCTAAGGAAGGAAATAAATATCTGAGTGTGTTTGAATAGTTATTAGTTCTTGGAATTACAGCTTCTTCTCCTTATATTTATGCATCTTTCTTACGTCTGTGCTTAATACCTTATACTGAAATATTTAACATCAAAAGAGAGATATGCTTTGACAAAAAATAGGATGTTATTTTGTTTTAATTGAAAATATGTAAAAGGACCTAAATACAATACACTGTTAAAAAATTGTCAGTTCCCCCAAAATTTATAGAATATCACTTTGTAATAGGTGATGAAGATTCCAGTCCCCACAGGCCTGGGTCAAGCAGGCCATGTGGACTAAACCTGTGTCACCAAACATGACAATTCTGCTCACCCTCAGATGGCATTTCCATAAAAGGTACTGACATCATTTTTAGAGCCCAGTAATATATAGTCAAAGCAAAAAATGCAATCTACTATAAACTAGTTATCAAAGTCCCCAGTTGTTCCAGTAAAAGTGAATCATGGCTAGCTTCTGACCAAATGCTTTTAGTTTACAGCCTGATCTCTTTATAGATATTTTACTTCAATTCTGATTTTTATCGCCTATTACTCTGTCTCATAATTCAATAATACTGTTGTGTTTTTTGACATTTTTCTATGAATGTTTTTGCTTTACTAGAATTTAAGATTTGGATTTATATGGTTTCTTTAACTTTTATTATGAAAAAGTTTAAATATACAGAGAACAGTATAATAAACCCCATATTCCCATTTACCAGTTTAACTATGGTCTAGCTTGTGTCATCTGTGTCTCCTTCTACACACTCCAAAACCACTCTCCCTACCACCTGTGAATTATTCTAAAACAAATCCAAAAACCATGTTATTTTATTTGTAAATATTTCAGGATATATCTCTATAGGACAAAGGCTATATTTTAACATAAGCATAATATTATCATCACTAAAATTAAGTTTGATTTGCTCTTCTTTATCTAACCTCTTGAAATTGTTATTTTGTCAGATGTTTTTTCTAATATTTGTGCATATGACTGAAAACTTCCCAGAAATAATGGTTTTAGCTATATCTAAGCTTGGATATGTCATATTTTCATTTTACTCAGTACAAAATATAACTAACTTTCCATTCTTATATAATCCATTTTTGACCCACCGATTACTTAGAAGTAGATGTTTAATATCCTAACATGGGGGTTGGTTATGACTATGTTTTTCATCTCTAGCTATACCGCTATGGTCACAGAATGTACTCTCTAATTTCAGAGGTTTAAAATTTGTAGAAACACGCATTTCACTGCTTCAAAAGTTGTAAAACTGTATCTCATTTCCCAGCATTCCAACAATGTGGTGAAATCAATATGAATAAATGTGTTGAAAGCACATGGAAAAAAATGTTAGTTCCGTAGCTGGTACATGTGGGCTTTATTGATATCAATTAGATCAGTGGTGTTAATCAAGACATTGATTTTGTTTTTGGCTTGTTTTACCAATTTCTCTTAGTGGAGTAGATATTATGATATGTCACTCAAATCCCTCTTCAAAAGTGCAGGACTTAGCACCGTGGCTTGCGGGGAGGGATATATATGCATATATTATTTGTATATGTATATGTATATGTATATGTATATGTATATGTACAAACACGCGTACAGCCCTTAGTCACTAGCCCCTTACAGAGAGAGAGTTACCGCCATCTAATAACTGGTTTACACAGGATCGATGAGGCCTGGCTTCCTAATCCCAACTCAGCAAAGGCTCAAAGGATCATCTCACTTTCAGAAGTCTCCCCAGACTAAACTGAGTCTTCTGTAGGGAACACACCTCCGCTTTCCCTTTGACCAATTTCACTTCCTCCTCCCTACCGTCCCCTCAGTGGCTGCTGATGCTAATACTCCCAGACAAACCTGTCACCAAATCATCTCCAGCTCAGTGATTGGTTCCAGAGAACCCAAACTGCAACGCTCGATGATGAACGTTCTTCAGGAGAGCAACCATAAAGATGGTGCATCCGTTTTCCTACAAATGACTCAAAATCAACCTTATTTATAGAAGAGTAGTGCTCCATCGTGTACAAATACCACATTTTCTTCATCCATTCATCTGTCAATGGATATATAGGCCACGTCTAAGATTTAGAGTTGTGCTTCTATTTGGTACATTGTATACATATCGATCACATTCATCACGGTTATTTTGTACCTGTACATGATGTATCTTGGTTCCCCCCCTTCCCCACCCTTCCCTTCTGCTCCCCCCTTCCCTATCTACAGCAGGTTTATTTATATTTTTTCCATTTTTTCTCTTTCATAGCAACACAATTTGTAATAGCTAAGTCTTGGAAACAACCTAAATGCCCAACAACTAATGAATGGCTGAAGAAGACGTGGTTTTTCTATACAATGAAGTACTACACTGCCATAAAAAAGGATAAACTAGAGACATTTTTAGGTAAACGGATGTACCTTAAGAACATACTCTTAAGTGAAATAAATCAGACACTCATGAGTACACATCAAACTGTTTCTCTGATATGAGAAACCAGAAGTGTAAATAAGGACAAAAAGGTGTAATAGATATTATATAAAAGGAAGATAATATTTAAAAGAGAGGAGAACTAGAAAGGGAGAAGGGGGAAAAGAAGGCAGGGAAAAAGGAAAGAAAGGGGAAAGGGATGTCTTTAACTCTTTCTGAGAATATGCAAGCTTAAACGTTACATGGTTTCTCTTAATGAGAAACCCAACCTATAAATAAATTAAAGAGCAAAATAAAAGACAGATAATAGGAAACTGTGAGGTAAATCTTTTGCAAATGACGGAGGTAAAAGAAGGGAAGGGGATTTAAAAAGAATCAAGATGTGTTATGTATGCACGTGTGCCAACTCCGCAGTGTAACTGTAAGCATTTTGCACTGCAAATACGTACTAAAAAAAAAAAAAAAAAAAAAAAAAAAAAAAAAAAAAAAAAAAAAAAAAAAAAAAAAAAAAGGTGGAAGCTCTGTCACCCAGCTAATGACAAGGAGCGCTGTCCTTGGTACTTAAAGTGGAGGAAGCCCAGAGAGCCTCTAACAGGAAGCACGTCAATAAACTTTCACCGCTGTAAACTATCATGGTATTTCGGTACAAGGAAATGTTTTTGCTGATAACATAGATCCAATCCTAGAGAAGCATAGGGAAGGAATTTCAAATATAAAGACAATAAAATTAAAGATTACTACTACTACGAACTGATATTTTGGGGAAAAAAGATTTTTAGGAGGCTGAGAGTAATTAACCAACAATTAAAAGCTAAGTTGTGAATGCAAAAGGCATTTATGGCTTGCAGAGTGAGAACACTCATCTCCTAGATTGGGCAGCTGAGCAAATTTAGGATCAGACTTAGGACTCAATTTAAAAAGATGCCAAAATCTGAAGTCTGAATCTACAACCAAAACAAAGCATTTGTGCTAAGGTTGGAATCCAATTAGGAATGTGTAGAGCCCCCAAATTCTGGAATCCTTGGATCACCTGATACATCTGAGTTTGCAGCAGTGGACTAGTCAAGTTCTGGTACTCCATCTGGAAGGAAGAAAATTCAACGGCATCAGCACTCAGGACCTACTTCCACATCCCTTCTTGGCTGTTAACTAGAGTTAAGTCACATCTCAGCTGGGTCCAACTAGGCCTTTACACTACAAGATCTGCAAGACCTGGCCAGTAAGTTCTGGTAGAAGCTGAGGGTTAAGCAATGGACTAGACTGTGAGGATTCTTAGTTCAGGGAAGTAAAACATTAAATCATACACAGAAAGTTATTCATTTGGGAGAACTCTCATGGGATGTAGGAGTTAACAGGATCTCAAAGACCCCAGTAACTACGTCGGATCCCAAACAGGCTATGACGATGGCTCTGGGAAACACAGAAAAAGCAATCACTGACATGAATAGAAATGCAACATTGCCATGGCAGATGGTAAAGGAATGTTCGAAAGGCTTAAAGAAGTAGTTGTGTTTCTAGGATAGCGTTATTCTTCTGAATTCTCATTCCTCTCCCCTTTGTCCTCTTCTTGTTCCCTTGTACCCTTTGCCTATTGGGCGAGATCTGTCCCCTTGTCTTTTTGTTGTGACTTAGTACTGCATCTATGCGGTTGTTTACATTGCTCATTGTTATATACACAAAGCACAATGTATTATGGTCTGTAAGCTTGTGGAATAGTCTGTAAGTGTGTGTAATTTTGGATAAATTTTAATAGAAAATTTTTTCTTAAAAAACGAAGTAGTTGCGCTTGACCAAATACGCAACAGAAGGCAGAACACCACACGGAATGACGAAGTTCCATGAGTGGCCAAAGGGACACACTGTGTAGGTGAAATGAATGCACTAGTGAGGGGCCATTAGCATCACTAGGAAATCCCGTGGGAGAGCTCCTGCATGTGCCAGGCCACACGAAAGGAGACGCCACGACCATACCGTGCTCACTGAGAGCAACTCTGATGGAGGATAGGCGAAGAACCATCAGAAATTAGGTGAACAAAATGACCGCACTTCATGGCAAGATCAACAGAATCTCTGCTCTTTTTCTGCCACTACAACTCTATGTGACTTAGATGTATCACTGTATCACGTCACTGACTTTCATTTTTATTAATTTCCATTTCTACTTAAACACTGTGTTTACTTCTGTGTATTTTTTGGACCTGTATTACAGTTTACCAAAACTATCAGTATTGGCTAAAATGCTATTAAACCCTCTTCAGAAGGCTTAATTTTACTAGGTTATTTTTTCAATTCACTTGTGTTTTCTACTTTCCTATTAAAGTTCTCAACTTTGCTTCTTATAGCCTTCAAGATATTCAAGGTAGTTGTTTTAAATTCTGTATCTGATAGCAGAATTATGCAGTACCTTTGTGGATCTATTTCTCCTCCAAAGCTTTTTGCTTCATTTCTATTCTATTGTTTTCTCATTGTCCTTTTGATCTTTTCATTGCATGATACATGTTATTTCTATTTATTTAATAATTTGAGGCCGAGGATGATGTCATGTTATTCCTAAGAGGATACATGTTTGTTTCTGGGAATCCTGGATTACCTGTATACAATTGTAAAGAAGAAGAATATTTGAACCTCAGCTGCAGTCCCTTGGAACATGACACTACTCTGTGCACACTTGACTTCTCGGGTGTAGTCTCGAAAGCATGAAGAATTTGCAAGAACTCGCCTTGTTAGCAGGCACTGAACTGCAACTTGTGTTCTCGAGTAACAGGACACTCTCATAAGATCTCCACTACTTCTCAGCCCGTCAGCAATCTTTTCAAGAATCAATAGCATCCTCTACAGAAACAGCAGCTCCATGTGCAGGCCCACATCCAGGGCCAGGTCCCTTTTGACAATTCAGTTTTGTAAACATTCACTACTTTGTTAGTTGACTCTGTGTGTGTATGTTTGTGTAGGTTTCCTAGTCTTCGTTAGCAGGTAAGTAATTTTGCTGTGTTTGGATATAGTTGGAGTG
>PVJO010030501.1:0-15416 GCA_004026905.1 Hystrix cristata | reverse complement strand
CCAAGGACTTGGGAGCAGACACAAGCAGAGACCAGAGCGGAGCACTAGAACCAGCCTCAGGTGGCTGCTCCGACACTGGTTCTGCTGGTGGGTTACAGAGAGCCAGCTGTTTCCGATAATTTCTCCAAATGCAAGTACATACTCTTGCCTGCTCTTAAAACTAAATATAGTCATTACACTCTGATAATTTTTGTTTCTTAAAAAAATCCTTTGTATGCTCATTTCAAGGCATTACTTCAAAGTGATGCTTTTCAGTTGTCAGTTCTTTCCAGGGGAAGCTTTACACAATTAAGGGCCCTCCACTGGCCACTCTGTTTGGACTCATGAATATTCTAATTCCTGCTGTGAGAAGCATGTGGTTTACGCCTAACCAATATTTCTGGGGCTAATCTTTTTTTATTTCTTTAATCTAAAGTACACTACTTGAGCTGGAATCACCGTGAAAGTCACACCACTAGGGCAGGACCTCTGCTGATGGCTTTTCTCAGGACGGGGTCAACTCTCAAACCTGAGAGCGACCGGCATGGAGAGATTGTTGATCTGCTTCTGTGCACAAAATAGGATTCCTTTGGAAGCAGAGTGAAATGCTGTGTTCAGTAATTACTTTTCTTTTTCTTCTTAGGGTGTTAAATACCACATTATTTGAAAGTTGGGAGATCGTTGGACCTTACCCTTCCTGGTGGGTTTTTAACCTACTGCTCTTGCTCATACAAGGGCTGAACTGCTTCTGGTCTTACTTGATTGTAAAAATAGCCTGCAAGGCTGTTTCAAGAGGCAAGGTAAGCTGAAACACACTTTTCCTTATATCCCAGAAATGTTGAGTTTTTTTGTTGTTGTTTTTTCTCTGAAATAAATGTTACTTAAATTTCATGTATCATTTCTTCAAAATTAAACCAAACCACATAGAAACAACCCGTTATTTTCTTCTCTTTTGTTCATTTTTAAAGTCCTTATATTGCCTTGTCTATGATGATGCCCCGTGATCTGCATTTGTAATTTTAGATTTAATAATGGTACACTACTTACTGTGTTCTTTCCTTCACTGTGTCTCTCTTGGTCCATCTCTTATTGCATTTATACTCTACAGAAATGTAAAAACTTCATTCTTTTTTATATAAAGTGTTTCTTGGTGCAGTGTGCCCATTTAAACCAACCTGTATCTCAAATTGAAGAATTAAAAACATTCATGGCTTTTCCAACAAAATTTAGTTAAATCTCTTTGGCCAAAAGTGGACTCATGCAGCTGATTTGAATAAAACTTCTTGAGCCTCAGACCTTTTGCATAGAGCAGTGACTTTTCCACATTGTTCTCTGTGACATTTTCTTACTTCGTTGTTTGTTCTCTTCCTCCTGCCACCCTGGAAGGCTGGGAAGTGGAACCCTTTACATGTAAGTTTCTCCTGCTCTCTCTTTCCCTGTCCCGGTTGTCATGTGCCTATCGAGTGGCACTCGAATTCTTTTGTTTCACACACATTCTGACTAATCTACTGGCACTGACCTAAAGTTTTATGTCTCCATTAGTGGCAAAAATAGGAGGAACAGCTCTGTGCCCTTTTGTGTGAATGTGTAGTCTGCTAAATTTTGCATGATCCAACAGGGAAGGGAATTTATTACACTGGTGTTTAACATTACTGGTTCAAAGACAGAAATAGACCAAAGTGAAACAGAACAAAGAAAGCCAGTTGAGGAGTTGGCGGAACGGAGGCCTGAACACCGGGGTTTTACCTGGTCCGCACAAACCCACAGGGCAGCACCTAAACCCCGTGCCCACTCGGGTGCACAGAGCCTACCCCTCCCCCTGCCCCTTCTGTAGGAAGTTGAGCTCCTAGTCGTGTACTATAAAGTGGGTTCTCAACATCAGCCTCTGTATAAATAGATTGATCAGTTAATTTCTTAGAAGCTATTTATTTTTCTCTGTGACCTCTTACTCTTTGAAGTGAACATATGTTTCTGTTAAAATCTGTCTTGGCCTCATTTGGATACAAATTAAATCCACATGCAGAGCGCTGTCAGTATGGCAGTAACTAAGGCTGCAAGGACATGGTGGATTTGATTACTTGTGTCTTTATTGCTTTGCTATTTCCACCAGACATGCTATCCTTCCTCTAACTTTTATTCCTTCATCTTTTTGAAGAGATGATTATTAATTTCATTCCAGATCTAAAGTCTTAACAATTTCTTAACTGCCAATGTTGCACTCATCTAGGACAATAAGATCATTCATCTTGCCCGTGGGCCATTTTCCTCTGGGTTATTTTAAGACATTCTACATTGTTGTTATTTTTTGTTTGGAGGTAACCTAAGTGTAGATTTTTCCAAATGTCATTTAAAATAACCTCACTAGGCATGCAAATGTAAATTACTCACTCCTGCCACTGGAGTTTTCTACCAGCGGCTTAATTTATAACTAATGGCCTTGTAAGTGTGACGGAGCTTTACCATAATGCTGTGTTTGCGACCCATATTTTTTAAGCTGAAACAGCCTAACCAACTAGTCACATTGACGTCTCAGTGTCTGTGTCTTTTTGGATGTGACCAGCTGAGTTCAGTGCCATCTCAAGGGGCATTGAGATGAGGTTTGTTTGTGTGATACTTACTCCATCGCTGGTTGGAATGGAGCAACAATTCTCGGCTTGTCCTTTCTCCCACCCCGCCCACCTGAGTAGGATGATGTCCTTGCACAGCACTGGTGCCTTCCAAAGTGATGGATTTCAGGATTCTCAAATTGGTATGAGGGTGGCCAGACAAGTTATGCCATGAGAAAGTCCCTGGTTTATTTTCAGACACCTCCTGGAGAGGCCAGTCTGCTTAACCCAGGCCTGAGGGAGGACCACATTGAGAAGATTCCTACTAAGCTGTACTATTGGATCCCTTTGACCACCTCACTTAAAAATTAAGTAAACCATGTTCAGTTACTGGAAGATCTTAAGGCCTGCTGGGTAAAAATGCTGGCTATAATTTAGACTTATAGAGTAAGAGATATAAACTATTTTAATTTTAAAAACAATGGAATATTGCTCAGCATGATGGCACACACCTATAATCCCAGCACTCAGGAGGCTGAGGCAGAGGGGATAGATCACCTACCACAAGTTCAAGGGCGGCCTGGGTTCATAGTGAGTTCAAGCCCAACTGGAACAACATAGAAAGATCTTGTCTAAAAGAAAAAAAAAAAAAACAACCTTAAAAATAATAAAGTAGTTCCTTAATTTCCCCTAAAGTTACTTTCTTGTTTAAGAGGAGGATTTTTTTTTTTTATCCTTCATAACATACAGATTTATATGCTGGTACTTCTTTTTGCCAGCCTCATTACTTAGTGAGACCAAGTGGAGGACTGAAGAAGTTGGTACAGTGGGGGCCAGTTTTGGAGGATCTGGTCAGTGGATTTTCCTCTGGAAATAGTTTAAACTATACCACATCCAAGAGATTTTTAAAATACCTCTAATCTCATTAGTTCATATTTGACATATAAAACCACAAAGTCAAATAGGAGTGATTTCTTTAATAATCTGAATGAGTGAATATGTCCATTAGTGTAGTTGAGAGCTGACTTTAGATAATTCTCTAGGAGAATAATGGCTTGTTAGAGAATACGTTGATCCATCTGTATCCGATTCCTGGAATGTCATTGTAATAGTATAGCATGCCAGTCTTGAGTAAGAGGAGAGTCTAGTACAGTGGTGGTGAACCTATGGCACCTGTGTTATTTTTCTTTTAAGACAAAAGATGTTAATGTATGAGTTGTTTTTTTCTAAACTAAAATCTCAATATGCAGATTTAATTGTAGTATTGGCACTTTGCGATAAATAAGTAGGTTTTGGGTTGCAGTTTGGCCACTTGTGTCTAAAAGGTTTGCCCTCACTGGGACTTCAGTATGTTTTCGATATCAAAAGATACCTTAAAGAGGCTAACAATATCAACCACATAATACCTCAATCTGCCTTAGCATGCTATACCTTGATGTTTCCTTAGAAGCTGGCTACATTCACTTTCTTGTGTTCCACAGGTGTCCAAGGATGATCGAAGTGACATTGAGTCTAGCTCAGATGAGGAGGACTCAGAGCCTCCAGGGAAGAACCCCCACACTGCAACGACCACCAATGGGACCAGTGGTACCAATGGGTACCTCCTGACCGGTTCTTGCTCCATGGATGATTAATTACTTAAAACTATAGGTCCTGAACAAAGTGAACTGTTTGTTCCTGGAAGTATTTAATAAGTTGCAAATGCAGTTCCTTTCATGATATCTCAGCACCAGAAACAAAAATTAGGATTATCAAAGCATTTTGAATAGTGCACTGCCATATGTCCTGTCTGTGAATGAAGAAGAAATACCATTCTCTGTATGTAGGCATGCCGTATGTAATTGACACAAGGGAACAGTATTTGCATTTGTACTGTCTTAGAATATTATTTATTTTTTGTATGTTTGTAAATCTGTGGACAAAAGAGGGTTTCCTTGCTCCTTGTATTCTCTGGGTTCATAACAGTGAAGGAGATGTTACATCTGCTTCTGCCCCTTTCTCTTGCTGTAGTCCAGTGTGCTGTAAGCATCAGCTTAATTTGTCACTTAGAGCAAGCAAAACCCAGTGCAAGATCCTCCTACGGTGCCAGTAGGTTCACTTCCTTTGTGTTACTGTGCCCATTTTGAAGTTCTGCGATCAGTCTCTGTGACCATCTTCGCAGTATGAAGCTTTAACAGGATCAGATAGGTTCCTAAATTGTCACCCTTCATGGTCAAGAAGCAGTTCAAATGAAAGAGGATGATTATTGGAAGGCCTTTTTGAGTGTTGTATGAATCTGCTTTGGGAAAAATTTTATTTCTTGTGCACACAGCCAAGATTCCTTCACTGAGCATGGCAGTTAGTTGGGAAATAACCTGCAGTTGACAGAAATTTTTTATTCTCTGTGATGAGTTCAATGCTCTGACTCTGAAGGAAAATACTTTGGTTAAACTCTTAGTTATAAACAAAGGAATCACTCAATATTGGGAATTTGTTTCATATTCTGGGACTAATATAAAGAGAGCAACTAATTTCAATCAGGTTTTTCCCACTTCTGTAATTAGTGCATATCTCTGTCATCTTTTGGAAAAAAGAAGCTAAGTCTATTTTGGAATGGAAAAGGGAGTCAAGAATTAGCACAGATCATCCCAGTGCAAAGCACCTTATTGCAGCCGGATTTTGAGGAAAATCGCTAGCTAGTATTTGACTTGGTGTTTTTATTTTGCTGAGCAAAATAAAGCCAGTGGAGGACAGACTGTTGTACCCATTGCTTTTCTCTTTAAACATAGCCCACAGTGGTCTTCTTGTTACTAGAAATTGGGTAGTGTTGTAGTCCAAGTCTTTTTATTTGCTTCTTTAAAGACTTGTGTGGTTTCCAGGAACTTTTATTCAAGTGGAGCTATTTCCAGAAAAGCAACAAAAATTCTGTTGGGAAATAACCTGCATATTGGACAATGGCAGTATCTGCGATGACAAAAATTACTGAAGAATAAAGTCTCCATATGCCTTCTCCACAGCAGTATTATAGGTGGATAGGAATACCATGCACATAAACCAAAGAATGCCTCTCTTTTCTTCCAGCCTTCCATGGGAGGGAATAAAATAGGATTACATGTAGTTATTTTATAAATCAGAGACCATCACCTAAAATAAGAATCCAAAACAAAAACATAGGCATATAAATATGTGTGTGTGCAGTGTGTGTACACTGTGTGTACAGTGAAGATGACAGAAAAATTATTAGAGTGCACATAGCCTGCTCAAAGCCATTCACATTTAATTTGATTTGTAAAAATGGAAAATAAATCTTTGTGTCTACACTTGTCAATCTCTGAGCTAATAGTTAAAAGAATACTTCCAAACAAAAGCTTCTTTCACTGTAGGATTGAAACTTCCAAATAGGATGTTTCTGGTATGGTCCATAGTAATAATTGAAGAGGTCAGAAATATGTCTGCTTGTTTATGTAGAAAACAGTGCAGCCTTTTCTGCTTATGGACCCTTGTTATTTTATTTCACAAAACAGGCATATGTCTAGGAGTATAATTTGTGGATGGTTCAGTTTGTGAGACCAGTCACAAAACACCAAAAGCACCGAAAGTCATCAGGACATCTGCTCAGATGCAAATAAATAAAAGTAATATCATGCATACTGTAGCTAAAAATTTTGAGCCAGTAGAAGATTTTATCACCTAAGATATGGAACATCTTCATCTCACTTTAGTGTCTTGGCAAGTCCTCCCAGTGGACGAAATGAACTTGAGAAACACAATGTGTCCCAGTATGGGCCATCTTCCATCTGTCAGCACAGAAGAATAACTTCAAGATCAGCTTGTAAATTAAAGATTTAGAAGAGGTGTGTAAAATGGGAAAATTGATTTTATCCTTAGCAGAGGCAAATCTAAACCATCTTTTTTTTTCCTCAGACATAACTTAGAAAGAAGACTGGGAATACTCAGTCTTTCTGACTGGTAGCAGTAGCACAGTCCTCTACATGTCTATTTCATTTTACGTTTTAGGGCTGAGTTCTTTTTGGCTAATTAAAATGGGAGTTTGTGGGGTTTTATGGTGTAGAATAACCTGTGTGTGTGTCTTTTGCTCTCCAAGGTGGCCTGAAAGGCTGAGAGTTGAAACTATGTGAAGTATCTTATCGTCCACTTGTGCCAGGCCAGAACTTTTGGAGGTATATTTTGTAAATTCAGCTGTAGGTTAGTGAGAGTGGTGTTTTTTGTTAATTAGTCTGTGGTGACATTTCCTTCCTCTAGTCACACACAAAACTTTCCAGGGTACCAAAGGGTGTGTAGAAAGGATTCTAGAAAAAGTGATATTTTAATCTCCAATGTTATAGCTTTTCTAGATCTCTTAGTGGGGGAAAAAGTAGAAAATTGGGTAGAATTTGGCCTTGGGTCAATAAATGATATAAAGTGTGTGATCTATGTGTATATGTGTATGTCTCTCCAAGAACTGATCAACCAGAATATCACTGATTCATCTTTATCCATATTCTTGTCACAAAACACTAGAAGTTTCTGTAGTCCTTTGTGCTTGCTCCCCACCAAGCTGAGAGTGGCAGGACAGTGCAGTCTGTTCACAAGCATCTGAGGTCGCACAGAAGCCAAATGCAATCAGTCCTGTGGATTTGGGGACTAGAGGAGCAACCATCAGTATTTTGGATTGCTCATGTATTCACTGTAAAAGTGAAAACGATTGCCGCTTATCTCCAGGGTTGTATTAACATCCTGCTTCTGTTGAGCTGCCAGACAGATGGTGTCCTGAGCTGCCATCCCATAGTGCCAACAGCCTCTGACACAGGGGAGGCAGGAAACCTAGGCCAGATCGGATTGTCTTTAGTCAGAATGGTAGATGAAGCTCAAAATGACCAGCTCTGTCGCCACACTTTGCACTCTGAGTACGGTCACACACTACGTAATGATGTTTCGGTCACTGACAGATCGCATGGACAACTGCAGTCCTGTAAGAGATTAATCTAGCCTGAGTGTGTAGCAGGCCTACCCATCTACGTTTTCGTAGGTCCACTCTATGATATTCGTACAGGAGTGCGATCACTTACTGGGACATTTCTCATTACACGTTCTTGTGGTTATGTGATACATGACTGTATTTGATAGAATGTGAATTTGAGCAAAATGAATGCCTTCATTTTAGGTAGAAAGGATCTGAATCTTCCATTTTGTATTAAATCTCATCATTTGGTCTAAGTAAAATGTGAGTCTTCCTTTCAGCTCATCTGAGACTGCTAAAGAGAAATTTAGGGACACCCATGATTGTTTCCAGTCCATTTGTGATCCTGCATTAATAGTTACTTTTGTCCCTATCTGGAAATATTAAAGCCAAAGTTGCCTGAATATATGAGTATTTTCCTTAATTTGCAGTATAAAAACTATACAAGTAATTCCAAAGGTATTGAAAGTTTCCATGTATTATGTGTGTTGGTGTCATTATATCCAGAGAGGTTTCAAGAAATCCTTTGGAAATAAAAGGTTAAATGTTTACATTTAATATGATATTTGAGGTGTTAACACTCTAATTAGCTTATTTTTTTGTCTTTGGCGTTCTTCTTTGTAGTCAAATAGGAATAGCCCAGAAATGTTTCTAATATTGAAATAAGGAAAAAAATCAAATCAAAGTTACCCTGATAATAAGGTGATCTTATAGCACTTTGGATGTGCTACAGGTAACTTGTATGGAAAAAGAAGGTGCAGGGAACTCTAGTTACTACGTTTGTATCTAGCACACAGTCCATGGAAGGAATAATCTCGAACAGTTCATTAAACACAAACTATCCTTGAAAATGTAGCAAGATTTTTTTCTGAAAGATATTGTTGTCTCCAGAATCAGTTTAGGTTTATCTTGGAGAAATTAAACTGTGCCATTCTCAAATTGCCATACAGTAATCATCACTAGTTCACTTCCTGCATCTTAGTTCTTCATAGTGTTTGGCGGAGGGCCCTGTGGTTTGCCTTTGTGTGGACAGCACCTTCCCACCCATAGGGGGCGCTCAGTGGATGCTGAGGAGACCTGTCTACTCTGCTGTTGAGAAAATTGCATTGGAGAACATAAAACATATTAAATCTTGTTAATAATATCTGCAGACGCCCAAAGAAACTTAGTCTTTTCCAGGTATTTCCAACACAAGTTCTCCCTGAAGACTTTGAAAGGAATACGTTATCAAATGGGCGCACGAGAGACCCCTACCAAGCCAAAGACATTTAACAAGTCTCTGCAGCCAGGTGGCAGATGGTAACTCCACACAACTGGGCATTCTCAAGATTGCCCAGGAAGTGATAGGAGGGGCCTGTTATCCTAAGATCTGTCTCGGTTTATCTCATCCATTCATGTTCCTTGCAGCCTTCTAGAACTCTTGATAAAAGGAAGCAAAGAGGTTGTCATTTTTCTGCTTTGGATTTCTCGGTAGCCTTTGGATCAGTGGTGTGCCACACCTCTTCCTCTGCCTAGTCCCATTTTTCTGAAAATTATTCTGCTCCTGTGTGTGTGTTTCTTTATCATGGGTCTATGAAAGCCTGGCTTCCCATGTTGGTATATGTTTCATGGCCTGGAATCCAGGAACACTAGCTATGAGGAAGGTTTCTGTGTTTGGCAAAATTTAGATTTCTTTCACATTTTTTATATACATAAATCCAAACTGTCATTGTAAAACTACCCTTTAAAAATTAAGGATTTTGAAAGGTTAGCTGCCAAAAAAAAAAAAAATAGCTCTATAATAGGAGCAGTTATGTGATGATTCTGGAACTTCAATTTAGAGCTTCAGTAATTTAAACTTGGAAAACACCCTCCAAGTTTGATTTCTCACAGGTTTGTAAAGCCCTTAAACTCATGATTTTCACTGATGCCTCCTTTGCCCACATCATAATCATTTGCCTCCACAACCATTTGTTGGCATGGAAGGGGTTGTGGTTAGTTTTTGAGTTTGATTTTTTTTCAGCTTTCAGTGAGAAATAGGATAGGTGACAAAACCTTACTTGTTTTCTTAAAACAATTCAGTGCTTGAGCATCTCTGTCAGAAATGGAATGATGTACTGTTAGCCAATTAGAATTATTTTCTGTATTGTTATTGCGTTTTGCTGATTTTGTATGAAAATACAATTATTCATTCTTGGTATCTGGAAGCAATCATTATTATGAGGATCATTTTACTTTGGAAACACTTTCATAATAAAGATAAGTATTAAGAATGCAGTGTAAGTGTCCTTTACTGTAAGCACTAAAGAGTTTATGTTGGGACAACACCCCTTCCTGGGTGGGGATACGCAAGGGTTCATGTCATCCCAGCCATTTCTCACAAGCCTCTTCTCTGCCTTTGCTGAGAGGCTCTGTCTTCTTCAACCTGCTCTTTTTCTCTAATATCTCAAAAGCCATAAGCCCAGCGCAGAAATTCAGCAGATATCCACCACCATCATCACCAATATTATACAAAATAATGTGGGCACTCCAGTAAAAATAATCTTATAAATCTTGTAACCACTTGGAACAATTTAGTTTCAAGCATAAGTTATTCTAATAAAGTCAGCCCACCAAAATTTCTCTAAGGTACTCAAATATAAGAATATGTATCTTGGGAAGCCATGAACTCTTCCAGTAAACACATTTCTGCAAACGACTGCAGGTCACTCCAGGTCCCTCCGTACTGCTGATGCTGCCACATCCATCCCAGGCACATGGGATTTCTGCCCTAATTCTGTGTCCACCACCCCTCCACTTGCTTCAACAGGAGAAGCAGCAACACTGCCGACAATGTGGAAAGAGTGCAGGACAGCAAAGCGGGGCTGTGCTCCGGGATCGCTGGGATGTCGGGGGTCCCTCGGAACCAACGGTCACGGGTACGGTGGCCTGGGACCCCCACCGCTGATTATCTCCAAAGTGCCATAGCATGATGAAACAAGTGTTACATCATTCCTAAATATTGAAACTTGCCCAAAGCTTATGTTACGGAAAAGAAGTTATCGTCTGATGGTTAGGTTGAAGAACTTTAGTAGAAGGACTACTTTTGAGAAATGGGCTGGATTGTAAGATCAAACCGAGGAAAAGAAGGCACTCAGAGGTTAGCAAGCACAGGAAACCACTGCCCAGCTGAGCCGTTACCAGATGCCTGGGAGGACGTTGTGTGGCGGACTGGCCATCCTACAGGGGTGTGAATCTGAATGGAGAGCAAATACCCTGATAGCACTCTCATCTTACTTTGTCCTTTGGATGACCTTGACCCAAAGCGGCTGGTGCGGAGCCCAGGAAATGTGCACTGCAGGGTTCAGCATTGCACAGCACAAAGCAGGGCAAAGAGTAGATCTGGGGCAGCAAACAGAACAAGCGGCGTGAAGCTGTTGTATTCCTGGAGACTTCCTAGGGCCTGAGATGTCACAGGGCGCAGTAAGTGTTTGGTGCAGAAACGTGTCCCCAGACAGGAGAGAGCTGGTGCAGTGTGCGCTGTCAGCAATCAACACTGCTGTCATAAAGTAAGAGGAAGTAAGTGAGAAAGCACTTTGTTACCAGCTCCCTTTGAGCTCAAGGTTTCCCTGAGTGGCATCCAGCTCCTCTCACGGGCACAGAAACAGGGGTTTCAGGGCAGGACTCAGGTAAGGAAGCCACCTGTGGTACCTGGCCCAGGCATCAGGGAAGGAGGCTGTGGGGTGGGGCCCAGGGAAGTGGCCGGAAACCAGTGGAGAAGAACTAAGGAGAACCCATGGAGACCTGGGGAAGAGTGAGACAGAATTCTGAAACAGAAGAGGGGCCAAAACATCTAAGCTCCAGTACTCACAAACAAGTTTTGAAGTTTTTAATATTTTTAACTTAATGGAAATTATTAATGGAAATTATTGACTTAGCCAAAGACAACTTGGTTAGCAAAGGCTCAGTCCCTGGCTACATCATCAAACCATTCAGAGAGCCCACCAAGTGCCAGGAATTGTTATTAGGTACTAAACATAGAATGGTGACTAAGATGTAAATTCCTGCTTTCATGGAACTTACAATCTAGTAAGGGAAGGAAAAAAGCAACAAGAAGCTGTACGTCATATGTCATCAGGAAAATGCAGATTAAAACAATAGAGTATGGGCAAGATGGTTCACACCTGTAATCCCAGCTACTCAAGAGGCTGAGGTAAAAGGATCATGAGTTCAAAGCCAGCCCCAGCAACATAGTGAGAACCTGTCTCAGGAAAAAAAAAAAAAAAAGCCTGGGAGTATAGCTCAGTGGTGGAGTATGTACTAAGTAAGCTTGGTTCAATCCCCAGCACCACAAAAAAATGAGAAGGAAGGAAGAAAAGGAGGGAAGAAAGGGAATGAAGGAAAGAAGAAAGGAAGGGAAGGAAAGAAGGAAGGAAGGAAGGAAGGAAGGAAGGAAGGAAGGAAGGAAGGAAAGAAAGAAAGGAAAGAAAGAAAGAAAGAGAAAGAAAGAAAGAAAGAGAAAGAAAGAAAGAAAGAAAGAAAGAAAGAAAGAAAGAAAGAAAGAGAAAGAAAAGAGAAAGAAAGAAAGAAAGAAAGAAAGAAAGAAAGAAAGAAAGAAAGAAAGAAAGAAAAAGAAAGAAAGAAAGAAAGAAAGAAAGAAAGAAAGAAAGAAAGAGAAAGAAAGAAAGAAAGAAAGAAAGAAAGAAAGAAAGAAAGAAAGAAAGAAAGAAAGAAAGAAAGAAAGAAAGAAAGAAAGAAAGAAAGAAAGAAATGGGTGGTGAGTGTGGAGAGCTAGGGAGCTCTATTCACGTAGGGCTTGAATCTCCTGGTAAGGAGGGTGAGAATAATGGGACACTTTTTAGAGATTTGAGACAGGGAGTAGCATGGTCTGATGGGTTGTCTTCTTTAGCAATAGAAAGAAAATGGGTAAACAATATCTATCCTAACTGCGGCCACTCCCAGGGTATCAGTGATGACTGCAGAGTGTGGTAGAGGGCAATGACAGGCAGGGTGACGGGCAGGTAGCCACAGAAGATGTGAAGCATTACTGAAGATTCAAGCCCCAGGAACAGAGTAAGTCCTGACAGAGAATGACAGGTGGAAGGTTTTGCTTTAAGGATGCTGAGGTTTGGGACAGGAAACGCTTCCAGATTCCTTCAAGGGGAACGACTTGAAGAACACTAGGAGAGGCTGGTCATCAGTAGCCAGAGGGGAGGCTTAGTGGGAAGGGAAACCTCCTGAATGCAGGCAATTATTCTTCGTCATCCTTAGCACCTTTCTTTGTGTATTTCAAAAGCACCTGGTGGGCTGTGAATTGATGGATGAGAGCAATTTCCAAAGCACCTCCCAGGAATCCCTGAGCCTGCAATCCTTGCTGTTCGCAGGTCCCATACACAAGAGCCTGCCCACTCAGCACCACGCTGTGCAGCACAGGAAGGCGACACGCAGAAGCCAGTAGACCACTCAGGCCTTTCCTGCTGTGTGTCAGCCATCACATCCTACAAGGTGCAAAAGGATCTCAAGCAAGCAATCCCCAAAAGGTTGATTCTTGTCACTCACAGTAGTTATGTTCTAGAACGTCACCACCAGTTGTGAGTACCGAGCCCCTGCTCCCGGGGAAAACAGAGTCAAGTCCCTGGGAGCCTGGTCACAGATCTTCATCAACCTATCGATACATAACATTGTTTTATAGGGTTCTGATTTAAAACACCTTATTTTCTATAGCTATCTGTCGTGTATCCCTCTAATCTATATCTTGTTGCTTCATTAACATCAAACTTACAGGTGAAACACCATAATGCATGCCTGAATGAAGCTTATTCCTCTGCAAAGCACAACACAGTTCTCTCACACTTAGGAATACAAGGTAGAACTTTAGTACTACAGTTTGGGGGCTATTTTATTTTTTGCGGCTCTGAAGATTGAACCCAGGGCCTTTTGCACTGAGCTACATCCAGCCTTTTTTCTTTGAGACAGGCAGAGCTAAGTTGCTCAGGCAGAGCTAAAACTTGTGAGCCTCCTGCCTTAGAGTCTTCCGGCATGCTGGGACTGCAGAGGTACACAGCCCACCCAGCTTTGGGTGCTACTTATTTTAAACAGTGAGACCGCTAACAAAAGCATAAAAACGCAAAGGAGATGGCACCAAATGGGGCATAAAAAGGATGCTTATTTACAGTACGGGAACTGGAACAAAAATACAAAAGCATCGCCTTGTCCAGCCTCAGCAGGGAACGCCCATGTTTGCAACCCAAAATTTTCAACAACCCGCACGTGTCCGCAGTGACAGCGGGAGCTCCAGGCCACATCTGAGTTCAGAGCAGAAGATGATCAATGACCTCAGAGACAGGCAGGGAGAGACCAAATTCTCTTTGTTCTCTTCAGGCTTTGGATGAATTGACCAAAGCTCAGTGACATTGAAAAAAGCATCAGCTTTACTCATCAATGTTACTCTACTGATTCAAATGTCAATCTCACTCAAAAACACCCTCACAGACACACCCAAAATATCAGTTAGACACTACCTAGACTAGATATTCTATGGCCCAGTCAGGTTGATGTAAAATTAACTATCACCTGTCAAGCAATGATCTGGAGTTACAAAGAAATTTCGGTGAGTAGGGGAGTTCCACAAGATAGAAGCCACCAATGATAATGGGCAACTACGTTATTATCCAGGAGTGGTGTGTTGCAGCGGCATCGTACCAGCTTGAATGAGCAGATTATTACATATTCTGAAATTTTGCAACTGAGTATTAAACAAGGTCATTATTTCCCAGGCACGGCGGCATATGCCTGTAATTACAGCTACACAGTAGGCTGAGGCAGGACATCGTAAGTTTGAGGTCAATTTAGACAACTCAGAGAGGTAGCCTGTCTCAAAATAAAGTGTAAAAAAGCTGGGAATGTAGCTCAGGGATACAGCACTAGCCTAGCATGCACAATGCCTTGAGTATAAACCCCAGCACTGCAAATATATGCAAAAACATACATATTACTAGTTAATTTTGGGGGGGTGCTGGGGATCAAACTCGGGGCCTTGTGCTTGCCAGGCAAGCACTCTAACCACTGAGCTAAATCCCCAGCCCCACAACTTAAATTTTAATTAATTTATTTATTATGATGTTGAGGATTGAATTCGGGGATGCTCACTAAGGTACATTCCTTAGCCCTTTTTATTTTTTGTTTTGAGACTAGGTCTCAATAAATTGCCCAGACTGGGCTTGAACCTGCGATCTTCTTGCTCCGGCTTCATGAGTGGTTGGGATTATGGGTGTGCCACCTTGCCGATTTAAATTGTACTTAAAAATATAGGTAACACGCACTCCAAAACGCCATTTAGTACTGAGTTTTTTTATATGCTACCATCATTTGTCCTCTGAGGTTATTCACATGTACTGTATCTGTGTGATGGGAATACCGTGTAACAGCACACACGGCGTTTCTTCCCAGCTCTGTCCTTGGTAACATTACATTAATAGCTTAGGCTGTAATTAGCCATAATGGGAGCATTTTCTCTATGGAAATTGATGAGACCCTACTTCCCCTTCTTCCTTATTTATTTATGATGGGTCAGTTGTTAAACATTTGCCAGCACACCCATAACCTATAGACACAGAAACTGTGACTCACAGAAGCTATCACCTGTCACATAGTTAGCAAGCAATAAAGTTTCAATCCTAGACCTGAGTGATTCCTAAACTTATGCACACTCTTTCTTGTTTGTTGCACTGCTTTCGATGGTCACACTTATTTCTGAAGTTGAAATTCGTATTGCGTTTGAATTCTCCATTGGCATTTTTCTTATCCACCTCCTTTACTTTTCCTTATAGATCTTTAACTTTTCCTCTGTAGTCTTCATCCCTTTTTTCCTTCTTTTCTCTCTCTCTCTGTCTCTCTCTTTTTAACAGTATATTCATTAGTGCTCTCAACTACATCAGAAACCCTTCCTTCTTGGGGAGGACCCTCAATAAATCTGACACACAGAGGACAGACAT
>PVJO010030500.1:0-15426 GCA_004026905.1 Hystrix cristata | reverse complement strand
TCCGAGCCGTAAGCTCTTCCCACTGTGGTAAAAAGTGGTGAGGAGGGACGGTGATAACACCTGCCTTATCCTGGTGCATGGAAAACATTAGATGATGCAGGAACAGTGCTTTGTACAGCGCCCAGCATGAACGTGGCCAAAATATTAGATATAGTATTAGTATTAAGCTTTGGAGGTTTGTTTCGAAGCTTTAATCAGGTGTTTAGAAAGGCAAGATAGGAAGACAGTAAAGCTAAAACACAAGACCTATTGTAAGGTAGTAATGTCATCAATTACTGGGGCAGTGGATACATACCGTTTTGTTCTGTTATTTGAGACAGGGTCTCATTGTGTAGTTCAGGCTGGCCTTGAACTCACTGCAGTCCTCCTGTCTCAGCCTCCCAAGTATTGGGATTATAGGCATGTGCCACCTACACCCAGCTGAAATATATTTCTGCCTGAGAGATTTGGTAAAAAGTAGTTTGTGTCTAGGAGAGAGTGTGCTCTCTGGGCTGCAGTAATCGGGGGAGCCTTCGGGGGACAGGAAGGCAGGGCAGCGTAGGGTCCCAAGGCGGTGGATAGAGTTGGATAACAGGCAGGAGGTAGCATGAACAGCCTCCAAGACTCGTCGCTGCCAGCATCAACTCCGACTTCAGAGAGGCAGCCCCAAAACTACACTTTAAAACCTCACCAGGAGAATGACAGAAACCACAGAAGCAATTGTTCCTACAGTTAGGGTTTATTACAGGGAAAGGATCCAGATTAAAATCAGCCAAAGGATGAGATACATGAGGCAGAGTCGAGGAAAGCTCCAAACCCGGAGCCCCCATCGTCACCTCCCTGTGGGGTCGGGGCAGTGTTACTTTTCTAGTGTCCCTGTGTGACTCCATGAGAGGAGGCTGCTAACCTCAGAGCTCAGAGTGTTCACTGGCTGCCTCATGTGAACCCGGGGGTTGCCCGCATGTCCATCTCAGTCCCCACCCCCTCGGCAGCATGACAAACACCATGAAACTCAAAATCACATTGTTAAAACCGTAAGCCCCATTGTCAGACTTTCTGGTGTGGTTGGCCCCCTCCTAAAATTCCGGTGTGGCCATCTGGCTGGTCTAATGCCCCAGCAAAGACACTGTGATCAGGCATGACGTCCCAAGGCCCTAGATATGGCGGGCTGGAAGCTGAAGAAGATCAGTGCTCCTTTGTGTGTAGTTAACGTCTCCATAAAAGTCAGGGATGGGGCCGGGTCACCTGGAGGCTGGGCCGCTCCTGTGGAAGACCGGGAGCAGGTTCTTCGGTGACTTACATGGACAGCAGAGGGCAGAGAAATGCTGCTTAGTGAATATGTGTTTCACAAGTTCTCTTCAAGTCAGGGAGTCACTGTTGAAAGTATGGACGTGTCCAGCCCCTTGGTCCCTGAGCACACCCAGGCTGAGTGACCTGCCAGGTGAGCCTGCAGCAGGAGAGATAATGGGCCTTCGGGGTAACCCTGGGCGATCAGGGATTTTCCTATGCCATGTTCCTTTGCAGACCTCATAGATGGTTCTACAAGTGCCCTCAACATTCTGGTAAGGAGAATGTCTGTCTCCTTGCTCCGGTTTAACTTCCCTGCTCCAAGACTAGATGGGGTCAAAACCAGAAAACACTAGGAGCTCCAGGGAGGGATAAAAAGCAGACGTGGCATATCCTCAGGCCACACTGCCCCCCCTTGCAACCTGACAAATGAGATAACCTCCAGCCAGGGACAATTATAACTGCGCAATCAAATTAACTTGGATTTTAGCTTAATAAAGTGCTTCATGCCCTGGATGATGCTGAGTCCTAATATTTAGAGAAGCAAGCTGGACCCCAGGAAAGAAAAGAATAGGTTCCAGCCAATGCCTATTAGTATTAATCGTGCTTGCAATGTCAACCTTCTCTGAAATTTATCTTCATGTATGAGGCAAGCCATTAGCACCCAGTTCTGCTGTATTTTTGCTGAGAGGTTTTCTGCTGTGGCCCATAAACAGAAGAATGGAAAGAGCAGTTTATTGAAATTGTCTGCTGAACTCTGTGTTCTGGGGCACATTTCTTGACTTTACAGGATCCTAACTTTCTCAACTGAAGAATAAGGAAATTCTTCCTCTCCTTTCTTTGAAATCCCCCATCGCCCCAGTATTTTATTGTAGTCAAAAACTGTTACTCTGGAGGCAGGTAGACTGTTTATAAATCCTGTCTCCGTCATTTACTAGTTGTGTGACCTTGGGTGAGAAATTAACTTTTCTATGGTTTAGCTTTCTCAACAGTAATTATGGATAGTAAATTTGGCCCCATAGGACTGAGAACAGTGAGTGAGACATTGCACGCAAGGCATTTAGTGTTGAATGTAGGACACATTGGTGTTTATTAATCCCGATTGCAATTATGGTAATGGTACCAACATGAAATTACTTTCGGTATGAATTACATGTCATTAGTTTGGTACCAGTAGTCTTTATTTTCTTTAATGATTTACCTGTTGCTTAGAAAATTTTTGATGATTCAGTGATAAACTCAATATATTGAATGTCTATTATGTGCCAGGCACTATTTTAAACTTACACTCTAAAATCAGAGAGAGACAGTAAACAAGCTGACAAATAAATGAATAAGATAATTTCAGTTACTGGGAATTTCAGTTACTGGGAATTTAAGTGCTGGGAAAAAATTAAATTGGTAGTAGGAAAAGAGGGAGATCTTCACTTTTTGTGTTCAGTACTTCTGTGATGGTCTAATGAAGTCTATCAACCCTTTCTCAAAATATTATTTATAAATGCATAATATAAAAATTGGATTATAAGAAAAACAATTATTTTAAAATACAGTTATTAGAATTTAAGAAACTAATTTATGATACAGTATGCTTGTTTCTTGGTTGAAACATTTTTATTCAGACCTCGCAACAGTTTTAATATACCACCATAAATTTAAAATAGTATTAATGTATTTTGAGATAGCTGCAATAATTATAATCTTATATGTAAATATCTGGGATCTCTACTGCTGGCAAAATCCCAGATACCATTAGAAGAATTTTTTTGGGCTACATTTGTGATTGAAGGAAATGACACATTTAAATTGAGGGCTAATAAAAAAATAAAGATGTGGTTTTTCTCATCTTAGTTACTGGAGGGCTCCATAAATACTAACCGAAGAATTCTTGGGAGGCTGCGGGTTCATCTTAAAAAATCAGAGTAATGTGCGCTGGGGTTTGAGTTGTGACTTCAGAAAGATGAACAAAGTGATTTCTGCTTTTAAAAAGTTATTATGTATGTATAGATGAATGGATTAGAATTGAGAGTCTAGAAATAAACCCATGCCATTTTATTTGAATACTTTAAGAACAAAATTGTTAAACTTTTAGAAGAAAATATAGGATTAGTAAAGCTTTCTGACATTGGATTTGGCAGTGAATTCTTGAATGTGATTCCAAAAGCATAAGCAACAAAAGAAAATAGATAAATTTGACCTCCTCAAAAGTAAAAACTTTGTGTTTCAAAGGTCTCTACAAAGTAAAAATACAACTTGCAGAGTTGGAAAAAATATTTGCATATCATATATTTGAAAAGGGACTTGTTTCTAGATTATGTAAAGAACTCTTACAACTCAATAATAAAAAAGATACATCAACTAAAAATGGGCAAAGGGAATGAATAGATCTTTCTCTAAAGATATACAAATGGCCAACAGCCACATGGAAAAATGTTCAACGCATTAGTCATCAAAAAATGCAAACTGAAAACACAACAGGATACCACTTTATATTCACTGGGATGTCTACAATAAAAAAGACAAATCATAACAAGTATTGGCAAGGATGTGAACAATTGCAGCTCTCAAGTGGACAAATTGCAACCTTTGTATGTTGCTGTTGGGACTGTAAAGTGGTGCCAAGCTTTGGAAAACAGTCTCAGGAAGGGTGTTTGTCCAAGTGAAATGGTAACATATGTCTCTGCAAAATTTGCACAAAAGTGTTCATCGCAGTATTATCCTTAATAGCTAAAAGATGGGAAAAATTATAACCATGCAATAGAATATCATCTAGACATAAAAAGGAATGAAGTGTTGATACATAGAACAACATGGATCAACCCTGAGGACAAGTGAAAAGAACTATTCATGAGGGATCACTTATTATATAACTCCATTTATACAAAATGTCAAGAGTGGGCAAATATATAGAGACAGAGAATAGATTAGTGGTTGCTTAGGGCTTTCAAGGGTAGGAAGATTGGGGATTGATAGCTAAAGGTTCTGGGATTGATTGAAGGGATAGTTACAGAACTCTGAGAATATACTAAAAATAATTGAGTCTCATACTTTAAGTGGATAAAATGCATGGTATATGAATTATAACTCAATACAGCTGTTACAAAATAAAGCCATCCTGACTGGCATGTGAAAAATAGTGTACAGCATGATGAAAAAGAGTAAGAAGAATATTGGAATGCTATTTCATTAGTCTTAGTTGAGAGATTGATGCCTTAGGCTAGGATTGTATCTGGGGCAGAATGGCTGTTTTGTTGAAAATAGGAAAGAATCAAGAGTGAATCCTAGAATGTTCCCTTGATAACTAATATTTTCTTCCTAGAAGGTCTGCATCATAGTTACAGCCTGTAAAACTATTGGAAGGTGTTAGAGTTTCCTTTTGAATGTCTCCCAAAGCACTTGTGTTGAAATTAGCCTGCAGCAGTAATCGAAGGTGATGGAACTGTTAGGAGGTGGAGTTGATAGAAGGAAGTTAGGTCATTGGGGTTATGGAATAGTGGGACTCAGGCATCTTCCTCTCTCTTTGCTTCCTGGCTGCCATAAGATAATAGATCTCCTGCACTATGCACTCTTAACAGGAGGTACTGTGCTGCTACAGCTCCAGAGTGATGGGGCTCAGGGACCATGAGCCGAAACCTCTGAAACCATGATCCAAAATAAACATTCCTTCCTATTCAGTTGTTTATCTCAGGTATTTTGTCACAGCAATGGAAAGCTGACTAACATAAGAAAGTTAGAGGCAGACGAAAGCACCACAAGCTCTTGGGGAGCTGGGTTGCAAGGTGATATGCTCCCTCATTTCATTGTACTTTTAAACAGGAAAACATATTCATTACAAACATATGAACACATATTCATACACATCTTCACATGCATGCTCAACCATACAAAGTGACAATGTAAAAATTACCTGCTCCCCATAGCTGTGGAAGGGGAAAAAGAATGAATCCCCAGCCTTGTGATTTTCCACATTGGTGCTCAATTTGTTCAGTCAAAGCAGTTCATTGATTAGAACAAGTAGAAAAGAATCACTTCAAGAAATTCTGTGTCTTAAACATGTCCATCAAGCATCATTTTCTCCCAGTCACATACATAAATGGTAAAGGAGAAGAACATGTCATTTCAGGGCCTTGAGTGTTTCAGCAACATAATGATTAAAATAGTCGTGACTTCTGCATCTTTTCATCCCAAGGAAACCCTGGGCTCAGTAATTTGTCAGCCTAGGGATGCTGAAACCTCAGCAACTCAGGGTCTTTCTCTAAAGATAGCCTGGCTTTAGTAATGAACAAGATCTGGAAATTTTTAAGTAACCAGATTGTTAATTAAGGTTATCTGTTCACCTCAAGTGAAGACAAATCAAATGTGTTCTCCCTGAAGACAGTGCTTTGCTGAGTGGAGTCAAGGTGTCCCAGGATGCTGAATCCTATTCATATAGACGTAGGTGGCCTCTTCCCTGGACTGGTGTAGAGACAGCTTTCCCAGGAACCCAAGCCTTGAGCCAAAGGGATAGGAGTTTGGCAGTTCTCTCTTATGCTTGAAGATTTGTATCCCCAAGACACCGTGATGCTGTTCTCCTTTCTTACAGTACCCCATTGGGAGCATGGGCATCAGCTTTGTTAAATTGACAGAGGGTTGATTTCTGACTCTACCTGTGCCAGCCAAACTTGCTGGAAATACCAGATCAGCTAGACTTACAGACTCATTTTCCTTATCTGTGAAGGATGGGGTGTGAGAAGGAACTTCTGAAATCTCCCTTCCACACTCAGCATTCTTTAAATGAGTGCTCTTCCTCCATAATTATGGGTATCAATAGAGAAGAGATAAGTTTTAAACAGTCTGCTTTAAAATTCTTGTTATCATTTTGGTATTGGATCTTATGTAATGCATTATTTGCAGTGCATTTCCCTGCATGCTCAGTTAATATTTTAATATGTTTATGCACGTGGCCAGTGCGTGGAGGTGAGAGAAATGGATATGAATGGCAAATTGGGAAGATAAACCAAGCTAACGATTGGTTTCGCCATTCCTAGGTGCACGAACTACCTTCAATTATATGGTAGGCAACTCTCCATTGATATGACAAAGTGCCTAAGAAGAGCCACTTGAAAGCACAAAGATTTATTTTGGCTCATGGTTTTAGAGAGTTCAGTCGATGGTTGGGTGGCCCCATTGCCTTTAGGTCTGTGGCAGAGCAGCAACATCATGGTGGCAGAGGAAAGCTACTCACTTCGTGGTGGGCAGGAGGCAGAGAGAGGGAAAGAAGAAGAGAAGGAGGGGCCAGGGACAAATATACCCTTCAAAGCCACACCCCCAGAGACCTGCCTCATCATCCAGTTAGACCCCACTTCCTAGTAAGCCCGTTTAGCAGATGAACTCATTGATGGATTAGTCCCCTTGGTGAAGTTAGAGCCCTTATGACCCAAACATGTCCCCACTTCCCATCAGCTGACAACACAAATGAGTGTTTGGGTGGTTTGCCTTCCACCATGCCCATGGTTCAGGATGGAGTTGAAGTGATCACTGTTCAAGTTCCTTCATGAGTGTGGCCTTCCTATTCTTTCCTATTCATCTTAAAACACAAACAGTTCTTGGCCATAAACTACTTTGACTTTGGAGGAGTCAACAGTATTTATATTATTTCTGGTGTACACATGCAGCCCTACATTGAATTTTAGGCTCTATCTCCCAAATAACACCCACTAACAAGTTCCAGTGGTGTTACTTCCATGATGGATTATTCTCTTCTTGGTTCCGAGCACTGTTGGGTTCTGGAGAACATCTCTGGTTGGTCTCCTCAGCAGTTCAGAGACTTCGTTGGTCTTTGAATTTTTGTCCTTTTGGGTATTTGGGCTTCTCATGAGTGGCTTCTCCAAGTGTTCTTCTTGATCACATGTAGGAAGTACTCTCCTTGTAAATCCCGTTTTTCCAAATTGTTACTTTTCCAAAGCACCAGATAGATTGGCTGTCAGAAATTCTGACTAGCTTACGAAGATAACATGCCCCTAATTTATCTCTGGCAGAGAGTTTTCCATATAATTTTAATTAAGAGCTTTCTTCGTGGCAGGTACTTGCTACAGTCTCTTTGCACATTATTAGCTTATTTAAGCTTCACAATACTCTAGAAGGTAAATACTAGTGCTATCCCCATTTTGCGGATGGGAAACCAAGGCAACTGAAAGCTGAACGTGGCTTGCTTAAGGTGACAGCTAAGAAGTGACAGAAATATGACTTGAACACAAGACTTTAATTTTAATCTTTGTATTTAGCTTGGGAAAAATCAGGTAATATTTCTTTCAAAATCAGAATTTCAGATACCCCATAATGAAAACAGTTTGAGGACAGTTTCACCCTGTAACATCACATGTACCAAATCTGCTGATTTATTTCTGAATCAAGGTTGATATAATAATGAAGCACAGCTATGCATCGATAAATCATCCTGAGGATGGGTGGGCAAGAGTGATTGCATTTTAATTGGGTTCCCAGGATATATAGCATCTATGACATAATTCGCATCTGACCTCACCTCACGTCTCTGGCTGAACCTGAAACTTTGAATTGATGGAACCCTGAAATCTGTCAATATCTTCTGGGGCCCACCCAGTCTCCAGTTCAGAAACTGCATTTAATCAGACTTTCATTAAGGAAAAGGATCAATCACTTTTCTTATTTGTAACTGAGGATTTTTTAAAAACCTAAAAACTTCATGGAGAAAATTTTCTCTCTTCTGTTTTTCTCCATGGAGCTCAAATTGCTTGATATTTTCGCTGTGTTGACGTCAGTGGAAGCAACCTGCACAGAATACTTAGCTACTATGCCATAAACTCCATGCTATGGTCTGGCAAAGGCAATAATGCCCTAGGCAAAGGGGAAGTTGAATTATAGGAAAAAAAGCAATAAGCCTTTCCTTAATTACTCCCCAAGAAAGAGACTTCTGGCTTTTAAGATGAACTTGAAGTACAAAAAGAGTGCATTTTGTAATGAGAGAGGGACTTGGGCTGTTAGTAAATGGAGACTACGCAACAGTCTCCATCATTCTGCACCTGGGAGTGTGTGGTGGTTGCTGGAATCTCTTCCCTTTTAGCAGAAGCTCCTCCAAATAGTTATGATTTATTCCTCGTCTTTGATGAATGCATCCACACCTGGGCTGGGCAGAGGGAAGATAAATGGCTCCCAGTGGCCACGTTGTAGATTACTTAGTGCCAGTTGTCAGTCCTTCTCTCCCCTGGAAGGGTTTGAAATGAGATTGCTTTCGACAGTGTATCCATGATAAATGATTTTCCCAGTAAGAAATTGCTTTCAGTGGCGAACCTCACCAAATCACTCTGACAAATGTTTGTGGCTGCGGGGAGTTTTGCACTGCTGTCTCGCGCATGAGGGAGTGGGAGGCTGGGCTCTCAAGCTGGGGTGGGTCAGATAGGATGTCTCTTGGGCGAACACAAAAAGAGACGGGGATTTTGTTTCTGGAACGTGCATTTGGTCAGCTCCTATCAGCTCTTGCTGAAAAGCAACCAGCAAATCTCAGAAAGCTCAAGATCTGACAGAAGTAGGGAGGTCGAAGGGATGTATGCGTCTCTTAGTTCTGGATTCTGATGTTTCCTTGTGTAACTGTTAGGAGTGAGGCAAGTCGCTAATGTCGGTTATAAATAGAACAGGGACATGTACACACACCAAGGGCCAGAACCTCCAGGCAATGTTCTCAACCTGTTACTAGTCTGTGACCCTGACTGAAAAATCATAAAAATAGCATGCCCTCCTTTCATATTATTTGACATTCAGAAGAAACTAAATACCGGTCTAAAATCACAAAGGACTGTTAGAACTCGCCTTTTCCAGCTGCACAGAATCCACCCTTTCCCCCAGACCTGGGAGACAAGGGGCCTCTTGCAGTGACAGTCAAACGTCGCTTGGCAACAGAGGACCCAGGAAACTGATGGGAAGATAGCTCTGGATCTAGAATCGGGGAGTTGTAGCGGGTGACATCATGGGCTGCTCTGTCAGCACCCAGGAGAGACAGCCACTTAGTTAGAGGGGCCCGCAGAACCGCTGAGGTTGGGGGTGGGTCTCTGCACGTGCGGTTTTAGACGGTTACTCTCCTCCTCCAGGTGGCTATGTGGCCTCCATGGCCACTTTGCCTGCCAGTCCCAGTCCTTGCCTCCTCGTGAGGCTACAAGAAGGAGGCCACATATCCTTCCCAGTGATGATCACGCCATGGGTCACAGCCTGGCTGGTGGTGGCTGCGGCCCTGTCACCTGCTGCGTGGGTTCTGAGAGAGGCAAAGCGGTGGCTCTGCTGCCCTCTGCAGGCCTGTGCTGGGGAAGCGCGGGCTCCCGGGTGGGAGAAAAGGACCCATAACCCTTCAGTAGAGAATTATGGGGCCTGGCAGAATTTTGCTGTGAATTCAGAAGCAGGCCTTGTCAAGAACTTGCTAGGTTTTCCCAGCCAAGGGCAAGTTTCTTGGGGTAGATAGAGGAAGATGGGTCAGGCTCTGCCTCACCATCTTGCCCCTCCTGGGTGATATCCAATCTTTCCCATAGTGTCGGTATTTGTTTAGATGTGTGGATGGACAGATCGGAGTCCGAGAGGAGAAGTATGTGCCAGGATCCCCCTTTGGTCAACTTCAATGCCAGTGTCTTACTGTGAAGTCCATTCCCTCTTGTCCATCCTCAGATGGCTCAGTGCCCTGGGTGCCTGCCTAGGGACATTTTTCCCTGTTTTAGGACACCACAGGACGAGACTCTCTGAAGGCAACCATGACCTAGTCAAGCTGAGTGCAGATATCCCAGCACTGCTGGATGGAATTACTTCACTCACTCATCCATCACTCATTCACTGAGTCTTCCTTTGCTTTATGCTCTGTGTTGGCTGCTAGGGGCACAGAAGGGAATAGAGCTCACGGTCCCACAGGGAGCCTGACAGGCCATAGTAGTGATGACAACAAGGGCAATGGAAGCATATTGAGTGCCACTGTATTCTAGAATATTCTAGTCCACATTGTTTTCTTGTTAAATTCATCTAAGGCTTCCCACAAACCTGCAAGATGAGTGCTGTTGCCATCAACATTTTATGGGTGAGGAAATGGGTGTAAGAAGCTAAGTAGCTCCCTGATTCCCGGGAGCTCCCGCTTCAGTGATAGAAGCTCTAAATTGGTGCTGCAGTGGGAATGAGCTGGAGAGGGAGGGTTAGCACCTGGGGAGGGACTCGGAGCAGCTACTGGAGGGAACTGACACAGGGGCCTGTCCTATGTCTTCCCAAGGCTTCCTCAGGTATTCAGCAGGGTGGGGAAGCAGCTGGGTTTTCTCCATCCTGTGGGTGCCATCCCTGGGTGCGGGGTTGCCTTACAGCCCCTTGTCCTGTGAGGACTCTCACGAGGAGGTGAGTTCATCTGTGTTCTCCGTTCTGAGCCAGGGACTTGCAAGCCGTACTGCAGAGAGGAGAAAGTGCTTAAATCCATGTGCTCAATTCCATGCTCCAAACACCACTTTGAAAGTCAGTCGTGTGAGACTGAAAGCTTTTTAGGAACCATTCAGGAGGAACACGGCTCCTCTCCCAGTCTGGGGCTGAGAGCCATGCCTTGCCGGGGTCAGAGCAGAACCTGGAGTAATTGACTCTCCACTCAGAGGCATCTAAGACTAATTAGAGCTGCTGAATCCCAGGTGTGTCTGGGTCCACGGAACTGTAGCATCCCAGATAAACAACTAATGTGGCAAGATGAGAGAGACCGAAAGAGGCAGGCAGAGGCTGAGGTTGAATTACTCCTGGCTGAATAACCGCACCCTTCCCTTGGTTCCCAGTGTCCACAGAAGCAGATGGCAGAGACACGGCAGGGCAAAGAGCCCAGTGCTTTTTGAGGCCACCAGGCTCATTTTGGGAGAGGCGTGGCAGACCCCTCTCTTCTGGAGCGTCTCTGATGGTAGATGGATATTCCCGGTCATGAAGACTCCCACACAGTGATCTAACAGATCTCCAGCTCACTGGGATGTTTGGTTTGGCAAGTTAGCCAGAACCACCAAGACTTTCCACCCCACTCTTCACTTTGCCCACAGTCTAAACTGTGCTGCCTGGAGAAAGTATCTTTGCTCAGGGGGTGATCTCCCAAACTAAGGAAAGGAGTCAGGACAACCAGTCAGAGGGAAGAGTAAAAACACCCACAAGTGAGAAAGCGGACTGGTGGCCTCATGAGCTCCTTCACCTTGCAGCGCCTGCACCGTGGCCCTCCTGGCTTCTGGGTTTCTAGTCCCCTCATCTGCATGTCCAGTCAAGAAGGTGTCCTATGCAGCCACCACTGTTCTGAGCGTCTCACTTGTGATTGGTTCGAGACACATTCCCACTCTTCTGGACTTTCTTTTCACCTCATTTCTGGAACAGCTTTTGGTAATGAAGACTTTGAAGGTGCAAATGCAGATGGGCAGGGGTGCAGGGGCAGCTCCAACACAAGTAAGTGGCTGGGCCAGTGTGATCTGAAAAGCCAACCCGTTCTGTGTTACAACATGGTCCAATGAGAATAACTGCAGGCGTGATAAACGGCTCCCAAATTATCATCCTTTACAGACACAGAGAAATGATATAATTGTGTCAGTGCCGTTAAACCCTGCAGCGGCACACCTTACAATTCGTTCATAATGTAAAATCAAATGCATAGACAATGGCAGTCAACTTCAGTCCACTCCCTAGTCTCAGCAAATAGACCTGAAGGTTTGTTCCCTGGTGGTGGTGGTGATGGGGAAGACTTTCCCTCGGGAAATAGAAATGCAAAGGCTGAAGTCTCTTGTCCCCCTTGTTCTGGCCGGGTCTCTGTGGAATCCAGCCAGTAGAATAGGAGCCATCTAATCTGGGTTTTTCTGGAATTGTTACAGCTGGCCTACAAGGCCCAGTCAGCAAAGGTGACTGATGTTAACCCAGAGCAGCCACCTGGCCCAGGTAGAATCAGTCTGCTACTGGGATGGGAAGATTTGGATCTTACGGCAGGGCCCTGGCACCTGAGGGCGCAGGTTCATTCAGGTCATTTCAGTATCTTGCAGTGATACAGTTTCTCAGTTTACATGCTTAAAATGTTTAGACCTCGTTTATTACATTGCATTGGGAGCAGGGGGTGGGGAAGGTGAAGGAAGCTTATTTTAATTCAAGCTGGGCATTTCACTGTAAGATCTATAAAAAGGATTATAATCAAAGATGATGCTCAAGAAAATGTTCTTCCTATCTGATTCTTACCAGTTTCCCGGTAGGGCTTTCCCAGTCTGATTGTCTTTGTAGCACAGTGACCTTTATCTTTAACAAAGCCTGAGATGAGCTTCCCAGTGATAGGAAGCAGCTCCTCCGCTCTGCAGCCTACATCTGCCTTCCTCAGTCTCCTGGAGAGAGGATTTTTAGTGTATGAATGTGCTATGTTTTCTCATATTATTTTCTGTAATTGCCCAATAATCCGATGATGAAGTGGTCATTATGCTCATCATACATATGACAAGGCTGCGGCTCCAAGCAGTTCAGATACTTGTTGAAATGTACGCATTTTGTAAGTGACAGAGCTGGAATTTGAACCGGGTGTGTCCAGCCGCAAAGCCCAGGCTCTCCCACTCCTCACCATAAATGGTCCTTTGATGTGCGCTTAGGTAGGCAAGGATTGGTCTTTTAATGCTTAGTGCTCTTTTTTTGGTGAGGGGTTGGGGGTGACACAGAACTCCGTGATGAAATTTGATGAAAACTGTGTACCTCTGGGTGGACAGGGAGGTGGAATTCACCCCCTCCCACAATTCTGCACACCGTTCCAGACCCACCTATGGATTATTCAGGCTCAGGAGTGTCCCTGGATTACAGGTTAAACTAATTAGAGTTTGGGAAGGTGCATTAAAATTTTTAAAGAAAAAGAATAGATGCATTTAAATTTTCTTGAAAGAGAAGGAATAGAAGGCTGTTTTCATTAATTTTCTTTTGGCTTTTCACGTATAAAGACCCAGGTAGGAATGAGGAGAGAGGAGAGTAAGGGCGAGAGGAAGCAAAGTGGAAGAAATGAAGGAATTCTCTAGCCAGCAGTGAGAGCTCTTTGCATTGTGAACAAGTAAGGTGGTTCAGACCTACGGACTTGCCTGAAGCACCATTCACAAGCACTTTATTTTCTGGTTAAAATAATTGGAATGTTAGTATATTTGTTGTTTCTCTTGGTGAACGCAGTGACTCATCCTGATTTATAAACCCTCCACCTGTCTGCATTCCATGAAGATCAGTGAGGGGGCGTGTCTGATGGTTGCACAGAGTTCCTCGGGGCCATTGTTGGCAGGACCCACTAGTGCCTGACATGTCAGTGACCACAAGCCGCTTACTTCTCAGAGCCCTGGAGAAAACAGGCAGCCTCAGGAGTTTGGGTATTGTTTGTCTTGACCACTTTTTAATCAGAAGTGGAGAGGTCTGGCTAATAAGAAGGATCAGATCTAAGAGCTTGAGGATTTTTAGATTGCAATACTTTCCAACCCACCAGGAAGGAAAGAGAGGAGATTATGACGCAGCATCCTACTCTTTGTGTCTAGAAAAGACCCAAGACCACTTAGTAGAGTGCCCCCTTTTAGATGTACAAAACGACCCATATTTCCTTCATATCTTTATCTCCTCTGCTAGAAGTGTCCTGTTTAATCTCTTGACATTTCAGGAATAAATAAAACAAGGAAACATTTTCCCTGCCTAGCTCTGAGAAAGACAAGTCTCTCTGTCCCGGACCCTGTTGGCCAATCTTCAGAGACATTTGAATTTTTGTTATTATTATTATTATTTCCACTCCCTAAGTTTCAGGTCTTCTTCTTGCAAAAGGGAGCTGATGAGTCTGAGGTCATGGTGAGGAGACTGAGAGATGGCACCTACAGAGTGGGCTGCCCAGTCAGCTGTCACAGCTCCCCAGCAAGAAACGAACCGGGGGGATCCTGATGGTTCTCACGTGGATGAAGAGTTCAGGGTGCTGAGAAATCTTACAGTGAGCAAGAGCTGATGTTTCTTGACCTCCTGTGTCCTCCTATTCCCTGGCACGGATGGAAGCTGCCAGGATGGGGCTCAGGGCACAGACAGTACCAGCCCAAGACACTGGGCTGATGGGGTGTAGAATGTCCACCGCCAGCCATCACCTGCTCTTGGTTGGAGCACAGTGACCCGAGCACCTTTGCCCATTGTCGTTAGATTTCTGTTGTCACCTCCCTGATAAGAGTGCTCAGGATAAATTAATGTGCCAAGAATATTAGAAGAATGACAAGAAGGCTGCAGCAGGCTGATGGGAAGCAGAAAACAAATCGATGCTCCATACTAAAGCCTGTGGTCTGGAAGGGGGAAATGGGTCCGTGTCCGTGAAGGAAAGTGCTGAGGCAGGGCTGCAAGTGGCTGCACAGGGAAAGCGTGATCCTGCCTAGTGATTGTCACGGGATGGAGGAACCAGAAGGGTACTTCAAGAGCAGAGAATGTGGAAGAATTTGGAGTGAGTCTAAAAAAACAAGTTTTTATGAAAAAAGCACCAGTCTCATGGATGCAGAAGTATGACCTGAATTTGAGACAGAGAATCTTGTGGAGATAGGGAATTTGGGGGAAACCTTGGTACAGTTGGCGGAAGTGGTTGAACCCGTGGTGGTGAGGCGTTAGCTCTGAAGGTCCAGTTTCTGGGGTCACTGTGGAAGTCACCACAGGCACCAGGCGGGATGTACTGAGCAGCGGAGACCCATCTACACTGGCATCTGCTCAGCTCTACCGAGTGAATCCCCAGTAAGAACATGGAGCAGATCTTTCAAATCTTCAGCTACTCGAGTAGTTCAGAATATCAGGGTTTTAAAATTTTTTTGCTTCTTTTTAATGTAACATTTCTGATTTTTAAAAGCTGTGTGGGTGGCCATTTTGGACCCTTTGGTTTTAGAAGATGACCAAGGAGCTAGAGACTTCGACTTGAAAGAAGGCCGTAAGGGTCATTTGGGAATGGGATGCTGGGCTGGTCAATCCTGCCGCCCCTCCACTGTCAGCAGAAAAGGGCTCAGAACTTTGGGGGACCCAAAGGACATAGTCTCCTTCTCCAAGCACTCCTGCCAGCCTCCTCCAGTGACAATCCTGGGATTTCATTTGAGGGCTCATACTTCACCTCTTCCAGAACATAAAATATTATAGAAATGACTATTATAAATGGAGTAGATAGGCAAAATAGTTAAG
>PVJO010030499.1:0-15417 GCA_004026905.1 Hystrix cristata | reverse complement strand
AAGTTTTCACTTAGACAATATGATTTCATCTTAGAAAATTAAGAATTTTAATTAGTGGGAATTGTTTTCACAACTTTGTAATTAAAATGTTGTTTCTCAAGCCTGATGCAATGAAGAAAAAATTGCAATGAACTAGCCGTATTTATAACAAAATATGCTTTAAAGGGATTAGAATTAAGTTCTCACTTTTAAGAGTATTTGTTATGGGAATTTGTGCTTAGGTGAGCACTGGGAATGTAAGAAAGAATTTGGGCTTGTAACTAGTTATGTGAGATGGACTTTCAATGCACGTCCAAAATATGCACAGAAATATGGCGAGAGAACTTTTCACATGCTGATGCCTCAAACATTTAATCTTGTTGGGTCATAGCCAACACCTTTATGATGAAAGAATTATGTGAACTAGAATTAATAGGTGAGTACATGTTGGAAATGAGAATTTCTAAATTATAAATGTGCTGAATGCTATGTGGTTATGGTAGAAAATGTGGGGAAAAAACCTATATACTAAGCATAATAAAAGTCATCTAATAATTATCTAATAATTAGATAATTCCATTATCTAAAAAGGCCCACTATTGACATTTAAATATATTTATTTCAAATGAAGTATTCTTTCACCTATATAGTATATGCATAAAAGTGTAATTTGTATAATGATGCATTATATGTATAATTTAAACATTTATTTAAAAATAATGTATCACTAATATTTCCCAAACCATTAAATACATCTGAGTTATATCGAAAAATTGAACGATGTTCTGTCACATGGATGTCCTATGACTTATTGAATCATATCTCTATCGGCAATTTAAGGTGCTAGGTATAAATGCTAATGTTTTGTGTTAAGATGTCAATGTCTTGCAAAGGGACTAGAGTAGAAAGAATTGAGCTATCTCCATGAAAAGGTTGTGGATATGTGAATATTCAGTGCATGTTTGGGAAATAAATAATAGATCTGTTCAGGTGACAATTAAATACATGCAAGCTGTTGTAGGAATCAGTTGGGTTGGGGCAGATCCAGGGAGCCTGGAAGGGCGCACTCAGGTGTAGTGATTTTGGAGAGGTCCACCAGCCTGTGCGTAGCAATGAGGCATAATCGGAGCAGTGCTTCAGGACATTGCCCCTGCAAGGAGAGAGTGGGGGTGGATTGCAAAGGTAAGTAGGGAGGGGAAGAGACAAGACAGCAGGTTATTTTAGTAGTGAAATGCAAGATAATGAGGGCTGTGGAACCCAGGTGATGGCTGCAGGAATGGGAAATAAAAACGTAAGTGAGAGAAGTTTCTAAGCACTTGCTATAGTGTACTTTGCTTAATGCAAATTAAATACATTTTGGGGATGCTTAGTATGGATATTACTAGCTATTTCCTTACTGAGTGCTGCTAAAACTAGTAAATGCAATATAATGACACTGCTAAAATAAAACTATTTTCTCCTTAATAATGCTGCAGTCTCATTATACAAAATAAGCCAGTGAGGAGTGCAATTCCAGTAGTTAGTTCACAATGACCCGCTAAACTTTTTTCATTCTTTCCTTTTTTAAATTTTTGTAACATTTTACAGACTATTTTTATTGTTGTTTTTGTTTGTTTGTTTTTGTTTTTTGAGGCAGGGTCTTACTCTATAGTTCCGGCTGGTCTCAAACTCGCAGTGATCCTCCTGCCTCAGCCTCCTGAGTGCTGGGCTTACAGGCATGTGCCACCATGCCCGGCTCAGACTATTTTGATAGAAAGCAGGGGGGGTTTTTGTGTGTTTTTGATTTTTTAAAATTTTAATGCTGTTTATGTTAATAATAGATCAATTATTTGCTGGTTATGTTTTGCTAGGTTTGTTTTCCTGTCTGGTGACTGCCTGTTTCAGGCAGGTAGTGAATTAAATTGTTTATTAAAATAGCTAAAGTCATTGTATGCTTTTCTGTTTGTTTTGGTAAGAATATTTATGAAAAATTGTTTCTAGAAATACGATCTTGTAAGAGACTTAAGGTAACATAATATTAAGGGAAGAGGATTAGAGTCAGATTCAAGACTATCATGCGGAAGGACAAATTGACTGTTAGGCAAGACCCTTAATTTAGAGGCTCTGTTTTTATACTTTAAAGTTTCTTCTATCACTAATGTAGAACCAAAGTTGTTACAGCTTCGGTTCTCACTGCTACTGCTAACAAAGGGCCTTCACACCCCTCCCCTCACAGTGTCTGAGTGGCCAGGAACACTCTTCTTAGGGGCTACATATGCATTATTTTTACTTGCTATATCAGTCTCTGGGCACAGTCATATTATTTCTGTTTTACTGATGGGGGATCCAGGTAGGAGAAATCAAATAGGTTCTTCAAGGGGATGGCGATTCATGAACTCACACTCAGATTCGTCCACATTGCTGTGGTAAGACAATACAAGAAGTAGGCTGGACTTATTCTGGTATCAAAGAGCTGGCGGCATTTAAGACCTTATGACTTTAAGAACAGAGAAGCAAAAAATCCCGTTTCCATTATGTTTGTGAATGGAGAAAGCTTCATCTTCTTGATCACCAAGCTATAGTGATATACTAGCTTTTATACCAAGTTTTTGGATTTTTTTGGTCGAATTTTGCATATTTCCTTCAAGCCATGACTAAAGATGGAGATAAGAATTTGAGCCTCCATAGATACTAATAACTTGTACAGATTCTGAATTTAGCCCTTTCCTCTGGTGCTATATTAATTTTAAGTGTCCTCTTAATCTGCCCAAGTACCAGAACAGACTATTTTCGCCAAACAGAGGCATTTGTCCTATTTTATCACTCAATAAATACATCTGGAATGAGTAACTAAAAGGATGACAGAATATTAGCTCTTGAACAGGTCATTTTGGTAAAATGTTTTGTTAATTTTCAACAATTTTGCTGTCAAAAATGTTTCCAAAATTGGAGCTGAAATACATTCAAATTTGTTACTACTCTTTTGTAGAAATGGGGTTAGAATAGTGTCAGGCAAGTTTATATTGCACACAACTGGCAAGAAATCTAGCTCTTGATTCTCAAAATTTTAAATACCTAAACACATCTGTAGATGTAGCTGTGGGGACAGTTTTATGAGACAGAAAATTTGTGCAGTAAAATTAAACATTCTTACCCAGAAATATTTTCTGTGTATAAGAAAACTTTCAAAACTCAGTTGACATTTGAATAACTACCTTTGAAAAACAAAATAAACAACATTTTAAAGATTAAGAATCAAAATTTGAGTGGGAAAAATGAACAAATCTTCTAAAATCTATTTGCTTGCCCTTTTTTCTTATCCAGATTTTCCTGCGCTGCTTTTTTTAAACATTCATGTCATGAAAATCAACTGTTTAGTTGTAATTCATCAATAATTTATTTTTCTTGTTTAAAGTATGATTAAAAGTCATTCTTTGTACGATCCAAGGCACTGTTTTTATAAGTGTGCTCTACATGCAGCAAATGTGAAGCCTGAGTTCCAATGAGATCTGTGAGCTTAAAGTGATGCAGAAAATTGAAGCAGATAGATCCTTAAGTCTACGAAATCCTATTCAGTTTGGTAGTACTAGTTTAGTTCTTGAAAAAAAAATCTTCCTTTACTAGAATTTTAAGTAGTTCCTCACTTACTTAGTTCATTTCAGTTTAAAATACTGCTATTTTAGGTGTGGTAATAAAATATTTTCTTGGTACAGTTCTGTTCAATAAATGAGGAATTTGAGTCTGATTTGAAATTTTCTGTTTTATAGGCATTTTTCATTGTCTTAAGGTGCAGCTTGTTTAGCCAAACAAATGTAAATTCTTCATTTTTCTCTTGATCCTGGAGTAGCCGGGGTCAGGAGTGTGACCTTGCTTTCCCCACACGGCCCCTGTTCCCCTGAACTGCTGCAGGAGCCCTACTGTTCCCCAAGAGAGAAGACTAGCTGATTCGACCCACCCTCCCTGGTCGAGTCTGGTCTGGTCTGTCTTTTGTCCTACAATATTAGCTACTTGACTTTTTGATGGCGAGCAGCACCTATATGAAGGATGATCTCTTTTCTCCGAAAAGCTAGTCTACTAGACTCCATCGCTCATCTCAGCTGGACTCAGTGAGGGGCCATAATATATTGGATTAGCTTCAAAGCCATTTGAACTTTTAAAACATTCTGTTTCAAGGAGAGTAGATTGATCTTCCTGGTACGTCCAAAAGCTCAATCAATCATTCAAGCTTGGCTTGGTTACTCATTTTTGTTCTCCAAACTGCCTATCTATCCTTTGCATTTAATTTCACCAGTGCAGAACTTGGCAGCTTAGACACAGATTGATTGAAAGACCATAGATAAACAATAGAATTGACGCTTGGTAATCAACTTTGCGAGAGTGGGGTACAACTTCACTTCTGTGTGGGGTATAACCTCACTTCTTTTTAGGCTAAGAAGTTAAGATATGGGTTAATGGTTTCAGTGTATTTTGGCTAAAATGCCTAAAACCTCTGGATCTACAAGTTATTGTCTCATTTACTTAATTTAAAATCAAAGACACAATTGATAAATACATTTTCCATTTACCTTTTCTCTTTAAATCTCATACCATATCTACTCTCATTTCCTACATTACTTTGCTACTGCCTTGGGAATCTTCTCTCTATCCCTTCAGATCTACAATTGGATTTTCTGTATTCTGCCTTGTGCCCTGTAGAAGCCTGACTTTTATGTGCTGCTTCAGTGTCTTCTCTGGATTCTAGACAGAGTTGGACAACAGAAAGCAAGGCATGAGAGTGAAAGGAGGGAGGGTGGAGTCCTGATTTTATTACCTCTGCCTCCCTGGCTGGCCACATTCCACTACTAAAGGTTATAGCTTCTGTCAGACAGAGCTGTCTCCATACAGATCTCTCCAGGTACTACTAACTACTGTTAAATTGATGGAAGCAAAATGTGAAAAGGAAAATTCAACATTAGCTGCACAAGGTATGCACTTCTCATGGTGTGATAGATTTAGGACAATTATAGGGGATAATTGTATTCTTGGATGGCCTCATATGGGTCCAGTCTGGTCTGGAAAAGTGAAGGCCAGTTTATTGTCAATTTATGCAAGTGATTACAACCCACCGTACAGAACAGCAAGTCAGAGAAGGATGTATGAGAACAAATTTTAGCTAGATTTACCTTGCTCCTGGTCACAGTGTTGGATAAAGATGGATTCCTAATGCTTTATGACAATAGGAGGTCACCCTGGAAATAGTTTCCATTGCCATAAAAAGAAAGTTTACTCTTGCCATTAGAGTTGTACATCTGTTTGCTATGGCTTTCTTAACAAATTACCAGAAAGTTATTGTCTCATCATTCTGGAGGCTAGAAATTGAAAATCATTGTGTCAGTGGGGCCATGCTTTCTCTGAAAGGCGTGAGGAGGAATTGTTTCCCAGCTCTTCCTGGCTGCTGGTGGCTTCCAGCAATGCTTGGTGTTCTTTCACTGGCAGAGGCATCATTCAGTCTCTGTCTTTGTCTTCGTCTTCATGTGACCTTCTCTAAACGTCTCTTTCCTTTTCTATTGGATTTGGAGCCTACTTGAATTCAGCTCAACCTCATTTTTTACTTATCCAATTATATTTGCAAAGACATTACTTTTAAAAGGGGCTACATTCTGAGATTCTAGGTGTGCAATAATTACTTGGGTACACTATTTAACCTGGTTCTGGTTACTACCCATATAAAAAGATAGAGCCATAGCTTTGATGATATCGTTTGTGTCCCTGAACTTAGGGGTACTGGATTTATCCAGTCATATCAGCCAAAATGCCTTTTTTACTAGGCCAGTTTGAATTTGGCTTTCATCAATATATATTTATGCTCTTAATGTATTATATTTCAGCTAATAAAATGTCGACAATTTAGAAATTATTTTACATAATTATAATCTACCGTATTAGTGCAGTTGTACCTCGGTACAGCTATTTTAGAAAACAGCATTGAGATTCCTCAAAAACTACAAATAGAACTACCATATGAGTCAACAGTTCCATGTCTGGCTATATATACAAAGCATATCAAATCAGTACCTCAAGAGATATCTACACTCCCATGTTCACTGCACCATCAAAATAGCCAGGATAAGGGAACAAGTAGTCTGTCGACAGATCAGTGGGTAAAGAAAATGTGATATGTACGCAAATGCACACAACCATGCCCACGGGTGAACCCATACTCACACCGTGGAATAGTATCCAAGCTTACAAAAATCCTATCATTTGCCTCAGTATAGATGAACTTGGAAGATATTTTGCTAAGTGAAATAAGCCAGGCACAGAAACATTAAATACTTCATGATCTTACTTATATGTGAAATCCAAAGAAGTTGAACGAATAGCCATAATGGTGGTTGCTAGGAGCTAACAGGTGAAAGAAATGCAAGGATCTTGGTCAAAGTGTACAAAATTTCAATTATAAAATTAGTAAGTTTTAGGAATCTAATGTAGCTGTAATTAATACTAATAATACACTATACACTTGACAACTGCTAAGAGAATAAATCTTACGTGTTCTCATTACTTATATACATATATCAAAATGTCACATTGTACAATTTAAACATATATAATTTTTGTTTGTCAGTGATACCTCAGTAGGGCTGGGAAAAATAAGAAAATACATACTTTGATTTATATCTTCGGTTCTTTCAAAATTGTTATTATCTCAACTAAATTGATTAAAATGAATCTTTTAATTTCATACCTAAATTTGAAATTTATGGTTCTGAATTTATCTGTCGTACGGGCCAATTTTCAACTATAAAATTAATATCCTGGACAATAAATTTGCCAACTTCACAGAAGTTCATTTATTTTATGCCTGATTTTTTTGTCTTGTTCTGGATAATAGCTAGTGCTTAGTTTGTCATTTCACAAGTTGTAACAGAAATGATTAATTCTGAAACAGATTGACCTATAAGTCATCCAAGACTTGATGAGGGAAGACTTACCACAGGGAAAAAACCAATGAAATTAAAGCAAATGAAGATAGAAATTTGAAAGTGATTGTCTCTCTATAGGCATTTGATAGCTATTAGTTATTTTTACCTTCTTTCAAAATATAGAGTAATAATAATGGTTTTCCAGAAATATTAGTTTATTATTAACTAGGCGGAATTCAAATGCAACTGAATGCATTTGATAGCCTTTAATGCTGAACCTTGTTAAAATTCAGGCTGTACCCAATGATTCAAATTTAAAAAAAAGTAGTATGTTGTTATATGCTATCTTGTTACAAATTATAAAGTTTAATTTCCAGTGATTTAGTTTGTATGTACTAAGAAAGCAATATAATTTATATAGCTACTTGAAAAATATACATATATTCAAAAGTCTAAATGTATCAAAATAACCACTACAATAACTGCACCTCATTTCTGTATATTGATTTCCTTTGTTTATAAGAGAAAAGTTAATTTAAATGAGATTTCAGAAAGTCAGCTTTGTCCTATAACATCTTAACTTGTCAAAAGACATACCTGAGGAAGTCATAGTTATGTTCCAGTCCTGGTGTTAAATTTATTTTATATATGATCTTATTCAGTCTTCACAGAACTAAGATGATTTATTCTTTCATTCTGATGCTCAGAATCAGACAGATTCTGGAAGTCACCTAACTAAAAAAGGGGCAGAGTTGAGATGGGAACATGTCTTCCTGATAATAACGCCTTAAGTCATAATTATTGTGCTACAGGTTTATTAAGAGATAAAGTAGATATTTTAGAAAAGAGAATGTGCTGATGACATGCAGGATGAATTAAAAGCAGATGACACCTGGCAATAAGAATATTGAATTGGTACTTTTCTCATTATGCTTTTAATTTCCAAGCTCTAAGTCAAATCACTGAACTGTTGATTTGATGTGTGGAGCAGCATTCAGTTAAGAAAAGCAAAAATTCAAGGCATTTCTATAATTCGATAGCAAAATAAGTAAATAGCTCTATTACAGAGTAAAAGACCTGAATAAAAATTTCTCCAAAGAAAGCACACAAATGACCAAGAGTATATAAAAAGGCACTCAATATTGCTCATCATTGAGGAAATCCAAATCAAAACCGTAATGAGAAAGGCTATTATCAAAAAATAAAAACAAAAAGTGGGTGTTGGGAAGGATGTGATGAAAATGAAACCCTTGTACATAGTTGGTGGGACTATAAATTTGCACACCTCTATGGAAAACAGTATAGATATTCTTCAAAATATTACTGATGGAATTAATATGTGATCCAGAAATCCCACTTCTTGACTGAGTAACCAAAAGAATTAAATTCAGATCTTGAAGGAGTGTCTGTACTTTTCAGTTATTTTTAGTAGTATTCACAATAGCCAAGATACACAAACAGCCTGTCTATTGACAGATGAATAAAGAAATGTACACACACACACACACACACCCCACAACACACAGGAATATTATACACTCATTTTTTAAAAGAAGAAAATCCTATCATCTGCCATTTGCTACAATATAGATGATCTCAAAAGACATTTTTCAAAGAAAATAAATTAGGCAGAACATGTACTAGATGATCACATTTATATCGGAAATATGAAATAGTCAAACTCATAGAGGTGGAGACTTGAGTTATGGTTACCAGGACTGAGGGGAGGGAGGCTCTGGAAGGAAGGTATTGATCAAAGAGTACATCGGAGAGATTTAATGTACAACTCTGTTAGCTCGTGTTAGATGTTATAATTACAGAAAACAAGGGAAGGAGGGAACTCTGAGAGATGATGGTTAAGTTTAGAGCATTATATATGGTGACAGTTTCAAGTATAAATTTTTTTCACAAATGCATCAATATGTACACTTTAAATATGAGTTTTTGTCAATCAGACCTCATTGAAAAGTTTTATAGACAAAGGATAAATAATTATATGGGAAAAAAAGCAACTGAGATTTAGTATTGTTGAATGAGATAGATATATAGCAAACTATGTATGCACATTCTGCAATGCAGTTGTGCCTTCTATGCTAAATTATCTAGCTTGGCATATTCCATATAAAATTATTGCATGTAGGTCATTTTTATATAAAAATTATAGCAAAGAATGAAAAAAACCAAATTCATTATGTCCTTATATGTTTAAATAACTCTAAATTATTTAAGCAAATATTCTCTTACTACAGTCTTTAGTAAATTAAAGTTTATGTGCAACTTACAAATGGGTTCCTTCTGTATCATTTCTCTGTGCATCACTAATTTATACTTAGATATGTTAATCCCTTTAATACATTTAAAAATAATTTGTAATTTTTTTTGTATTGTGTCTAGGGGCTAGACTGTGGATAGAGTTATCTTTAGGTTGGAAACTGACTCAGTGGATGTCTAAAGAGAGGCAGTTTTGAAAAAAAAGTTCATTTGTTTTCTGAGCATACATACCATATTTTTGGCTAATGGTATTAGTTTTGGTAATAGAATTAATTAAAAGCTTGATTGCATCATTTTCCACATTTTCTCTTTCCCCTCTCTTTCCCCTGTTGCCTTTCTGCTTTTCCCCTTCTTTCTTTCTAGTACTCCTCTCCTCTGCACACCATCCTCCTTTTATATAATATCTATTACACCTCTTTGTCTTTATTTAAAGTTATGGTTTCTCATATCAGAGAAACAATTCGATGTGTACTCATGAGTGTCTGATTTATTTCACTTAAAAGTATGTTCTCAAGGAACATCCATTTATATACGAATGACTCTAGTTTATCCTTTTTTTATGACAGTGTAGTACTCCATTGTGTATAAAGACCACATTTTCTTTAGCCATTCGTTGGTTGTTGGGCATTTAGGTTGTTTCCAAGACTTAGCTATTACAAATTGTGTTGCTATGAACATGGTGGTGCATATGTCCTTGTGGTACGACGATTTTAATTCTTCTGGGAAGATCCTCAGTAGGGGAATAGCTGGGTCAAATGGAACCTCCAGTTGTAGTTTTTTGATGAATGAACCTGCTATAAATAGGGAGGGAGGGAGGAGAGGGGAGGGGCAGGGGAGAAGGGGGAGAACCAAGATGCATCATGTATAGGTACAGAATAAATGTAATGAATGTGACCATTGTATGTAGAATGTACCAATACGTGTTCTTGGTTTAAAATAAAAAAAAAAAATATATATATATATATATATATAATAGAAAAAGTAAAAAAAAAATAAAAAAATAAATTTACTGGATCCACATAGAGTAAGGCAAAAAAAAACACAGCAAGATAACAAAAATGCCAGTACTCTAGAATATTTTGAGTATGGTACAAACAAAATGAATAAATAGATGAATTTGATTTTACAAAAGATTTTGAGTAAGTTATAAGTCTTCAAAGAAGTTTGTTTTATACATATAAATATTTATAAATATAAATTTATATGTATATAAACAAGAGAGGGAGAGAGAGAGAAATAGAAAGAAAGGGAAAGGGGAGAGAGACAGAGAGACAGACAGACATAGATTAGTTGAAAGGAGAAATGAACTGAATCCTTACGAAATATGTCTCATTTTTCAGTTCAAGATGAATGATTTGGACTTTCCTACAGTCCACAATGCTGATTTTCTCTTTTGTCAACAATATTGATATGTGAGTCAGTACTCATATATGGTGATTTCTAAAGAAAAAATAAAAGTATTTTTAAAAAAAAGCATGATTGCATATTTTACATATTTTTCATCAAATATTTTCACTGCTCCATTGTAAATTTGTGCAGATATGAAAATTTAATTATATTTACCATCCTCTTGCCAAGTGTTTGGTGGTAATAACATGCCTAAAAAGGAAAAATAAACAGCAGTATATAGACATCAAAAGGTCACTATGTAATGCTTAAATACAAGGGGCAAGGTGGCCCAAAAGAAATACTATTTTCTAATTGCATTTCTTTCTTTCCTTTTCTGTAGCCAACCAGTAGTTTCCCTTCTCTGAGACTCCACATAAAGTATTTTTATTAGAGCCAGTGATATCCAGTCAACACAATGATGCCATCATTTTGGCCAAATAACAAAATCAATGCTCGAGCTATTTCCCCAGCATCTGTGCTGCCGAAGACAAGGCTTTCTGTTGACTCCATAAATTAAAGATCAAGTAGCACACATGGAAGGCCGGAGGAGCTGATTCCCAGAGAAGCAATGAAGCAGTGGAAGGGTGTTGTTTTTAATTTTTCCTTTCCTGCTGTGCTGGTGAAAGATTCCTGAAGAAGCATCACTCATTTCTTTTGTGCCAGGTCCGCAGCTGCTTCACTGACATGTGTGACAGTCTGCTAATAAATAAATGGTTGATCCATTCTAAATCTCTCATGTTTTGTTTTGGTATATTTCAGAGGATCAGCTGCTACTTTTTAAATATTTAGCTTTTTCCTATCTTAACGTTTTAGTCAATGTGGTTCATACTAGACACCACATGATGCCATAATTGTGTGAATGTTTGATGTGGGTGTAGCGTTTCTGATTGTTGATTTCCTGTTGTCTGTCCAGAGTTGCTTATTTTGTATTATTTAATTCAATCTTTGCCATACCATAGGTATTATTTTTCACATTAGTTTTGAGTTCAGATAGTAAAGCTCAAGGAATTAAGTCATTTGAACAACTCCTGCTACCAGGTAGAAAAATGAAAATCACATACATGTCTTTATGGCACAAAATCCGTAGTCTTTCTTTTGCACTCCATGGATACCTGAAGTACTAGTGTTGGGTATTTCTGTATCAATGAAAATTGTGTTGTTACTTTTCAGAGCTTAATTTAGTAGTCAAGAGAGCATAAGTAGGCAAGAGAACAATCACTTGTGTATGAAAACTTAGTACTCTATTCCTGTAATTCTAGAGCCACCATAAAGTTGAACAAGAGATTTTTCTATTGGAAAAATTGCTAGCTGTCTCCTTTTACCTTTTCTTTAGTTTGGAAACTAGGGGATAGATCTATTAAGCTTTGGGTTCCTTGATGGCAGAAATGGTATTTTATTTATTGTTATATTTTTAGAGCCTAACATAATGACAAGAATAATGAAGGAGTTTAATAAGTCTTTGTGAGTGAAGAAATGAGTAATTAAACCTTCTGTTGATTTAATTTAACTGGGAAGAACTGGTCTATCAGTTGTGAGGGCGGAAAGTGAGCATGTTCTCAAATAAGGCTTATTCTCAGCCATGCTGGATCTCCTGGACCAACTCAGATGCAGCAGCAGTAGCTTCCTAGAGAGCTTCTTGTGGACCCTCTAGGTCTACATTTATGTTTTTAGAGAAACATTGCAGTGATTGGTTAGTGAGATCGGCTTCACTGAACCACTGCTAATTGCAAATATTAATTTACCAACTCTGCTTTCATCTGCGATAATACAGAACAACAGGACTCGGGGTATTTTAGAAATTCTGTAAATACATGTTTGGTAATTTTGCAGCATATGAATTATTGTTAAACATTTTCCTACTCTGAACCGGGAAATTAATAATGCCAGAAATGTTTATTCATCATCAACATTTCTACCTGATGGCACAACAGAGTCCAAAACAGTCTGTTCCTTGGCCTGACTCCTTTTAGTCCTTTAAATGTGTTGAGTTGGCTTCTAGACCTTTTTCAATCCCTGAGCGATTACAGCTGTTGAGTAATAATGCATAATCAGTATGCTATGGTTAGATCACTTAATGCGTTACTTGAAAGATCCAGGGACAAGTAGCCCCATAAGCAAATTTGTTTTAATTATTACAGAGAAAGGTATTCCAGTGCCAAGGTGTTCCTGTTGGCACCAACATTGATTTTTTTTTTGCAAAATTTTAATTTGCATCTTGATTTTGAACCTTTTATTCAGTTCAACATTTGGCAACGTCCCTGCTATATGCATGTATTCTCTTTGGGGCAAATCTTATATTCCTCATCATCTTACATCTGTTGTTCAACCTTGTCTTCTCTTTCAGTATTTTTGTTCTATTGCACGATGAAGCCAATGAGTTCTGTCCATCCTCAGAAGTCTTTTGTCCTTCACAAGCCTGGTCTTCCCCTTTGCTACAGTATAGAAAAGAAGCGCATGATGTAACAAAGGAAAACATTTCCAACACTGCTTCAAAAGTGTTGCTGCTAATGCTATTTGTTATTTCAATTTCAAAAGCAAAGTTTTTTTTTTCTCAACTACTAATTTCATCTGAACAGAGATAAAAAAGAAATATATTATACTGAAAGATATTAATGAGAAACTAGAGGTGTTAGGACTTGAAATGACCAACCAAATCACAAAAGTTTTCTATCCTGCATCACTATTGGAGTGAGGTCAAAACATTGAAATTCATGAAAATTCATTGTTGATTAGTATCATATTTAATTCCTCTATTCCTATATTTTTTCAAGTAGGTTTATTATGGCGGAGTCTTGACATGTATTTGCAAACATATTCAGTGTAAGGAAACAGAGCTAGAAAAAGCAAGGTTGGGAAGGGAAAGGGGGGAAATCTGCTTTGCAGCATGATTTTGCAATGGTTACATAGATTCTTTTCCCATCAATATCTGAATTTATTGTCTAGGGTGATGCTGAGGACAGATTGTAATATGGAAGAAAGGCTCCATTTGTTACTGTCAGAGTGAGCAGCTAGACATGGCTAAATTTTTTTTTAATGTTTTTATTATTTTTACCAAGAACATGTATTGGTACATTGCATACATAATGATCATAATCAACATGGTTATTTTGTACCTGTACATGATACATCTTGGTTTTCCTCCCTCTTTCCCCCCTTCCCCTCCCCTCCCTTCCATTCACCCACCCCTCTCTATTTGCAACAAGTGTAGCTACACTTTACCATTTTTTCCCCTTTCATCTTACTTTTCTTTTAACCTTCTTCTTTATCACCCTTTACCCTATCTAGTCCTCTCTTTTGAATACTATCTCTCTTTTTTCTTTTTAAAACAAAATATCTATTCTACCCCTTTGTCCTTATTTACACTTATGGTTTCTCATATCAGAGAAACAATTCGATGTGTACTAATAAGTGTCTGATTTATTTCACTTAATAGTATGTTCTCAAGGAACATCCATTTACATACAAATAACTCCAGTTTATCCTTTTCTATGGTGGTGTAGTACTCCATTGTGTAGAAAAACCACATCTTCTTTAGCCATTCATCAGTTGTTGGGCATTTAGGTTGTTTCCAAGACTTAGCTATTACAAATTGTGCTGCCATGAACATGGTTGTGCATATATCACTGTGATATGATGATTTTAATTCTTCTGGGAAGATACCCAGCAGAGGAATAGCCGAGTCAAATGGAACCTCTAGTTGTAGTTTTCTAAGGAATCTCCACAATGATTTCCACAGTGGTTGGACCAGTCTACATTCCCACCAACAGTGCAGGAGGGTTCCTTTTTCCCCGCAGCCCCGTCAGCACTTGTTATTGGTTGATTTCTTGATAATAGCTATTCCTTCGGAGTGAGATGGTATCTTAATGTTGTTTTCATCTGCATCTCTCGAATGACCAATGATGTTGAACATTTTTTCATATATTTACTTGCCATTTTTATTTCTTCATCTGAGAAATGTTTATTCATTTCAGATGCCCATTTTTGGATAGGGTCTTTAAATTTGGGGGGTTTGATCTTTTTGGGCTCTTTGTATATTCTGGATGTTAGACTTTTTTCTGAGGGACAGCTGGCAAAAATTTTCTCCCAGTTTGTGATTTTTCGCCCTACTCTATTAGTAATTTCTTTTACTGTGCAAAAGCCTCTTAATAGGATGTGGTCCCAAGCATCAATTCTTTGAATTGTTTCCCGTTCAGTCTGAGTTTTATTCATAAATTTTTTTCCAACCCCTATGTCTTAGAGAGTTCTTCCTATTTTATTCTCTAGGAGATTTATTGTTTCTGTTTTTATGTTTAGGTCTTTGATCCACTTCGATCTTAGTTTAGTACATGGTGAGAGACATGTATCTAGTTTAGTTTTCGGCATGTGGTAAGCCAATTTTTCCAGCACCATTTATTAAAGAGGCTATCTTTCTTCCAGTGAGGGTGTTTGGCTCCTTTGTTGAAGATGAGATATTTGAGTGTGTTTGGAGTTATTTCTGCATCTTCTAGCCTGTTCCATTGGTCCTCGGGTCTGCCTTCATGCCAGTACCATGCTGTTTTTATCACAGAAGCTTTATAATACAGTTTCAAGTCAGGGACTGTGATGCCCCCTGCCTTATTCCTGTTGCCCACAATTGTTTTTGCTATTCTTGGTCTCTTCTGGTTCCAGATAAATTTCATGATTGCCTTTTCTAATTCTATGAAGTATGCTGTTGGGATTTTGATTGGAATTGCATTAAATCTGTATAGTAATTTAGGAAGTATGGCCATTTTCACTATGTTGGTTCTTCCTACCCACGAACATGGGATGTCTTTCCATTGTCTGAGATCTCTTTCAATTTCCTTTTTTAGAGTACTGTAGTTTTCAATGAAAAGATCTTTTACTTGTTTTGTTAGATAGATTCCTAAGTATTTCA
>PVJO010030498.1:0-16062 GCA_004026905.1 Hystrix cristata | reverse complement strand
AAATAAGCAGAAGTAATCTCATGCTTTCCAATAAAAAAGTAATGGTACTGGTGTACAATGGGATTCCATGGGATACAAAAAAGAATTTTAAAATGTGTGTACGCTGATACGGAGTTATCTCTAAGATACACAGCTAGTTGAAAAATCTGTGCAAAACTGTGTGAACTACGCTCCCATTGTTTAAAATGAGATGGGGGGGGGACTCCAGATACATGATGTCTACACACATATAGTACATGCTTACGCGCACTGCGTCTGTTTGCATTAACTAACTGTGGAAAGGTAAACAGGAAACCGTCGGCTCTGTCTCCAGGGAGGGGCCTGATGGTGAGTGATAGGCGTCAGGGAGACGCGTGGTTCCTGTGTCTGCACTCCATTCAGGCAGGAAAACATTATAAATGAGCTTCATCCCTTATATGCTTTTTATATGCTTTTATACCTTATAAGCCTTTATATTTTCCTTATGAGCCTGTGAAACAACATAAATACATAAAATTAAAGGAAAGTGAAAAGCATGCCTTAGAGAAAACGAACAAAAGCGTGGCTTTTGTAATCAGACATGCGGATTTGACTGCAGTTTTTATATCCACTTGCTCGGTGACGGGCAAACAGGCCCTTCTTTGTCAGCTGTCCGGGGTTAATGGGGCTGGTAATTGTTTTTGCAGAGGAACAGAGATTGGGGGTAATGTGTTTGCGAGGCATGCAGTGAGCGGGGTGAAGGCAAGGCACGGCTCTGTGCAGGCTGATGCTTAGCACCAGGGAAGTGGTCAGTAAATGGTGCTGTCACTATTACCTAGAGGGATTGCTGCACCATGTAGCACAGAGCACAGGAGACGAAGGGTGGCCTAGCATCAGCAAAGAAGAAAGATGTCTTCCTGAAATACTACTTTCTGTCATCACTGCAGTCCAAACGCACGGCAGTTACAGTCACCCTTGACTTTATCCAGCTTTCTTGCTGTTACTTAGTGGGGCTCAGCCCTGGCTGCGCATTAGAACCTCTGGGAGCCTTGAAAAGGCCTAGTGCCTGTGATCCGCACCAGGGCTTTGATTTCATTGGCTCTTGGGTGGGATCCAGGCCATGGCGCTAAAAATGAGAAGACCTTTGCGCTGACTTCACTGTGCCTTCAAGGTTAAGAAACACTGAAGAGCGATGTAGGATTCCTTGCTCTTCTCACAGAGCCCATCGCCTGAATGCAGAAACCTGTGGAAACTCAGAAGTGCGCCAACCTCCCACCTGCATTTCTGCCCTCACAGCTCAAGTTTGCCTCAGGTAGTTTCTGGTTACTGAAATGCTGTCAGTTTCATTTTAGAATGTATTTTCTTTGTGTGACACTTAAAATAGTTTCAGTTTATAATAGTTTCTTTTAAACAAGTGGAAGAAAAATGCTGCCGTGTGCATCTTGATTGTTTTTGATGATCATTGACAAGTCTCTGGAGGATGAAAGCTGGGGAATTCTGCCTAAATGCTGCTTTGTTCTAAAGATTATCCCCCTTGCTTTCTGGTTTTCAAAGCTTTTTCTGCTTAGGAAACATTTTAACAAAATCTTATTTTATCCAAAAGCAACTTTTATTTAAAGGTATTGGTAGTTTTTTCTCTCCTCACCATAGAAAAGCTTGCCTTTTCTTTTCTTTTTTTTTTTTGGTGCTCGAGGTCAAACTCAGGGCCCTGCGCTTGCCAGGCAAGTGCTCCACCACTTGAGCTAGATCCCCAGCCTGCCTTTTCTAATTTAAGGATAAAAGTGTAATCTTCGACTTATCTTCTTTTGCTTGGAGCTTTTCTTTAAAAACAAAAAAACAAAAAAACCAAAAAAACAAAAAAACAGTGTCTGTTCATCAGTATTGTATTTTATAGAATTATTCCTGTTCAGAGTTACTCCTATACCTGTGCCTATTCCTACCAACCACCTCAGATCCTTTGAAATAAGAATACAGCACTTTTGATTCTATAAACTTTGAAGTTTAATCTATGCTTCATAATTTTTAACTTCTACAGTAAACTGTTAATGAGAAATGCTATTAAGAGGTCAGTTCTATCAAGGTTAAAGTTGGTATCGCTGGACTAACATGCCTTAACAGCAGAGTAAAATACTTTAAATGTTCCTTTGGTTTCATCCCAAGATAAATTTGCTCTTTGTATATTTTATTTTAAAAGAATTATTAGTAATATGTTTCTAGTACATAATATATTTGTCATGAAGTATTGGTAACTATACATATGGCATCTTGATTCTTTTTACTTCCCTGCTCTTTGTATACTTTAGTAGAATCTTAATAAATATTTGTATTTTCAGAAGATATGTTTCAGTTGATTTATCACTTGCATATTCCTGGTATTTTAGTTTTCTTTCTAAATATAAACATATCTTTATGTCTTTCATTATTTTTCTATTTAAAAACTCAAAACATTTTTCTCAAAAAATAAGCATTTCTGACTACATGGTGGATTACTACTCAGATCCAAAAATATTCTATAGTTGAAGCATTTTTATCTTTTAAAATATGCTGTGATATAATGACATTTCCTTATAGATTTTGAATGGTGATGTTATTGGGTAACTCCTAAAAGTGGCTCATGAGTTAAACATTCCTGGGTTCCGAGTTGCTCACCTCTCCTTCTGAAGTTGAATTCTGAGTTCTTCTCATCTCAAACAAAGAGTTGAATGAAACAAGCAAAAGGCAATGATGAAGTTTATTTGAAATAGTAAAAGTGAAGAGAGAAAAATGGCTCTGCAGAGCAAGCTTGGGTCGAGTAGAAGAAGAAAAAGCAATGAAAGGACACCCTGGAGAAAGCAAGGTGGGCTATTGTGAGGAAAGCCATGATAGAAAGCTCTTCTTGGCATCTGTGTCCTTTTGTGCTGTCCAAATCTTGAGGAAACCCATGAGAACTACATACCAGTCTGGAGAGGCAGTGCTGGGATCCCACACCTCAGTCTGGTACTAAGTCTGGGACGTCCTTTTGAAAACTTGCTCAAGTCCTCACAGGAAGTCCATGAGCAGGGCTTTGGGAACTGTTCTCTGCATGTGTTCCAGGATCTTGTAATTAACTGGTCATGCCTACTTCTCCAGCCAGCTTTGCGACATGTCCTAATCTCCTGTGTCAGTAATGGTGAGTCCTTAATAGTTCTGTGATGTTAATGAGAAGAGACTAATTGAAGTATTCTTTTCTATCATATATCCAGCCTCTGTGTATCTGTTTAACACAAATTAAGTGGGCATACAGTGTGGTATGGATCTTCAGGAGCCAGACACTGGGCAGACAGGTCAGGATTTGTCATTCTCCGCTCCTGGTCATCTGCCTCTCCTATGGACAGGTTGACCACAAGGAATTCTGTCCTTTCCTAATACAGAATCATCATTTGATCATCAAACATTGATGACAAAGCTAGTTTTAAGACCATATTAAAAATGCAGTCACGAAAAGGAAACACTTATTATAATAAAAAATCCTGTAACTGAACAGCCATCGCTCCCCCACCAGCTTCCAGCGGTTTGAGAGATTAGAGGGATGCGCAGCCCTGGGCTATACCTGTGGCCACAGCTGACAGCACACAGCCAACAGCACACCCCTCACCCTGCTCCCAGCAGCTGGGAGAGTGGGGAAGGCCACAGAACTGTCTCTGCCCAAAGGCGCTACAACAACTGGGCGAGCAACGGGGAGACATACAGGGTATGAAGATGCACATGGGCTGCCAAAGGACTCCCAGAGAGCTGCTGCCGGCTGAAGATTCTGCCCCAGCCCCCACATTCAGAGGTCAACATCAGCCCCATGTCCAGTAGTAGTCCTACTGCAGACTTGGTGGGGCTCCTCAGCACAGATTTGGGCTCTGACTTTGACACTGCCACAGAACTGTGGGCACCAGAGGAATTTCACTGTTTTTATAATTTGGTTGTTTGTTTTGTTTTCCTTTTTCTGTGGGTTTTTTTTTTTTTGGTAGGGTTGTTTATATTTTTACTTTTATTGTGTTTTATTTCATGGAATGCATCAGTCTGGGTTGGAGGTTGTTTTCTTTTAGGGCTTGAAATACTTCAAAAGGTTTGTTTTGTGAAATCTGCTGTGATTCAGATGGGTTTTCCTTTATTGATGATTTATTTCTTTTCTCTAACAGTTTTTAATAGTCTGTTCCTGTGTCAAATTTGTGGAATCTTGACTATTATATGCCTTGTTGTGTTTGTTTTTCTCATCATGACTATTTGGAGTTCTACATTCTTCACTTGTCTGTATCTCAAATTCTTTTTCCATCCTTGGCAAGTTTTCTGCTATTACTTCTTTAGACAGGGGTGTGTGTGTGTGTGTGTGTGTGTGTGTGTGTGTGTATGCCAGGGATTGAACACAGGGCCTTGCACTTCCTAGGCAAGCACCCTTAACTACTGAGCTAAATCTCCAGCCCTGCACAGATTGTTTTTATGCCCTTTGTGTCTTCTCATCCTTCTCCTTTTTTCCTTTGGGGTGCTGGGGATTGACCTCAGGGCATTGTGCTTGCTACACAAGCACTCTACCACTGAGCTAAATCCCCCTGTGCTATCTTTTGATTCTTCATTGTTTCCAGTTAACTTTATATTAAGTCTTCTTTGTATCATCTAGCAGCTGTTGGATTGATTTTTTTTTCTTTTATGGTCCTTTGCTACCTTTAAGAGGTCTTTCATTTGATGATCACCAACCACAACCCTGTGTTCTAGATCTGATATTCTGTCTTCACGTTGGTTGACTCTGGTGCCTGTACTTTCAGTAGAAGTTTTAATCCCCTGAATGTCTATTTGAGTCTGTTTTATGGAATTCATTATTTTCTATGTTGGACATTCATGGTTTCCACATCTTTCCTAAGCTTCTTTATTTTTTTAAAATCTGTGTGTACTGTAGATTCAGTAATCATTTTTTTCATTATGGTTGTCATTTCTTTAATTATCTTAGGTAGTTTTTTTTTTGTTTTTTTTGTTTGTTTTTGTCAAGAGACTTATTGTTTTGGTACTGCCATTGCCACGATTTCATAAAATTTAGCTGGGCAGATTTTGATTTCTTCCATCTCGATGCTCCCTTTGTTTGCCTTAGTTGAGATGGGGTAATGGGTTGTATCTTGCTTCTGTGTTTTCCATTTTCTTTCTTCCTTCCTTCCTTCCTTCCTTCCTTCCTTTCTTTTTTATATTGTTTATTTGTTTCCTGCATTGAGGCTGGTAAATTGCTTATGGTAGGCAGCTCTATCAGTAGTATCAAGACCTCTTTAGGAAATGACTCCTTTTCAGAGCTGTCTCCTAGATGTAGCTCACTTCTGGCTTTTGAGTCTGTCTCAAGATCCTGCCTCTTCAATTTATTAGGCATGGGAGGTTGCAGCCTGTTTGGCCTAGCACCCAGTTCTTTGGTACTGGACTGTAGTATTACTAATGAACCTCAGACAGTCTAGGTATTGTCATACAAGGAAGATCAATTGATCACAACTATGTCACCTTGGCTAAAGTAGTATAATCAATATAACCATAGCATCAAGCACAGACTGGAAAATGGTAAAGTGTGGTAACCATTAGTTTGTTGCCTTTAACCATAGGTATAAGATTTATAGTTATATAACAAAATCTAAAGCAAATCAAAAAATTATATACAGTAACTGTCTACTCAATAGAGCAATTTTACTCTAATGGGAAAAATTTTAACAGGAATAAGAGGAAAAAATAGAGAAATAAGAGAAAGAGATTAGAAGCAACACTGAAGAATAAAGGAAGATTAACCAAGCCTTGGGAACCTGGTGAAGGAGACAGGAAGGAAAGAAAGAAGAAACAAAAACAAGAACAAAAGAAAACAAAAAACTAAAAACAATATTCGCACTCAAAATCAAAAACAAGGAAAACAACAACAACAACAACAAAAAGCCCAAAAGCAATAAAAAAATTTTTTTTCTCTGTGATATAAAGCCTGTGGTTATCTTCTGAGGTCTACAGTTTTGTAGTAGTGTCCAGTTCAAGGTGCGACTCTCCTCTCACTGGTGGACTAAGGGGGCGTTCAGAGCCCAGATCTGTGCTGGGTAGTCCCAGCAAGCCTGAAGTAGGATTTGAGTGGGGTGCTGGTCCTGGTACTTTCAAATCCACAGAAATTCAGGCTGATCCTGGTCTCTGGTCAGGGGTTTGGAGCCTGAGTCATTTAGTTTACAACCCTCTTGGTGTCTCTTAGCTAGCTGACCGTGGCTCCCTGACCCTGGATGTCTCATGTGATTGTCTCTTACCTAGTCACTGTGGGATTTCAGCACCAGGAGGCCTGAGATGAAGCCAATGCACAGCTGCTCCAAGTCTCAGGTTCAGTTAGCCCCTCCCTAAAATGGCATCTGACCAAGCACTGTCTGCAGGGGACACTGCAGTTGCTTGGACTGGAGTCACTCACCAGCTGTTGTAGCGCACAGCATCCATTGGTCCATTCCACTGTCGCGTTTCTCCCTGGAGGCCTCTGGAGTCACCCACTTTTCACTGTGTCACTATAGATTCAATCCTCTCTCATGCCATTACCCAAGAACTGGGGAGGAAGTGCAGATTGCTCCTTACTTTTTCTGCACTGAGGTCTGTCTCTTCATTTTCTCTGTGTGCTCCAATTTTCCCTTCAGATCCTCCCTGGGTCCTGGGGATCCACCTCCCTCCTCCTTTTCTTCCCCAAGTTATTTTCCAGTGCATGTTTCTTAATCTTGGAGAGGTTGCTGCTTACTGCTCCAGCATCTTCCCAAAAGTCCTGAATTTGTACTTCTAAGGTTGTTTGACATGTTTGTGGCTTGAAGCTATCAGCTTCCTGGTGGCTTTTGTTAACATCAGCTTGTAGTCAGTCCTGAGAGTGGGATCTGCGTTGGTCTGAGTTGCAAATTCATTTTCCCAAGGACACATGAATATGTGGGTTAGTCATTCCTGTTATCAAGAGGCCATGAAATGGCACCTTCTAACAACTTTCTAAAGCATTTTTGCCTTTAGAATGCAAAATGTATATAGTTAACATTTTCTGCAGAACAAAACATCCCAAACTAAGTAGCTTAAAACAACCATTGATTTACTCAGTCTTTGGATGGGCGATTTGGACTGGGCTCAACTGGACCTCTTTGCTTTGCTCCACATGATGTTGCCTGGCCTACTGTGTGCATTTACAGTTGATCGACGGTTGACGACCTCACTCCTAGGTCTGTTGGTTGCTGGCTGGTGGCCGGGAAAGGGAGGTAACTGGGCCGTGTGTGTCCCATTGTCCAACAGGCTGCCCCAGGTTCATTCACCTTATACTGCGCTGAGGGTTCAAACGAACGGCAGGAGAAGGGAAGCTGCAACATGCGACAGTTTTCAAGCCTCTGCTGTATCACATTGTTAATGTTTTGCTGCTTAAAGCAAGTCGCATGAGCAAAGCCCGCCTTCAAAGAGTAGAATCCATGTCTTGGTGAGAAGTTCCACAAAGACACACGCCAGGAAGCATGCAAAGGATGGCGGATGAGGAGAATCTGGCCCTCTGGCAGTTTAATATGTACAGTGGACCCGTCACAGAGTTAGAAGTCATGCAGGGTTTGGATGATACATCGGAAAGGTGGCTTATCCGGGTTGGGCCAAAACAGTACACCAGGTTGACTTCTGGTAGCATTTAGCTAGATCTGCATGTAATAAAATAGAGCTGGTGGGGTTGTTTCTGACCCCATAGAACTCCTAATCACATTCTATAAATGATGGTGTCCTTGGGAGGGAATGTGTGTGAGCGCCAAGGAGCGACAGCGCTCAGAAGCACTAATGACAGAATGTTAGACAGACACACATTAAGGATTTTTATAGCTTAGACCATGCTGAGGAGCTCCTGGGAGATTACCAGCAGTTCTATGAGGAAATCGTTCACGTAAATGCCAGTGTTGTCAGGGAGCTGGGTTGATCGCTATGAGCCAATCACAGTCTAAATTGAGCCAGCTTTCCTTTAGGTTTGCTGGGTATAGGTGTCAATTTGTAGTAGTTTTTGTAGTTGCTGTAATAAAAGTTACCTGAGTTAGAAACTTATGTTGTGTAGCATAGTTAGAAAGGGCATCGTCATTGCTTTCTGGAATAGTATTTTGTCTGTGAGCGTCTACCTTAACTGATATGCATTTTTCAATATTAAATAGCTTTTAATAAATTGTCAGTGTATACTGCTTTTGTCTAGGGGAGCCATGTTTTCATAGCATCCGCAAATTATGAACAATTCTGTGATAATCAACTTGCCTTTGCTGTGACAAAATACCTGAGTAGAATAACATAAAGGAGGAAAGGTTCATTTCCTCACAATCTCAGAGATTTCAGTTCTTGGCAGTTTTTCCCATTGCTTTTGTATCTGTGGTGAGGCAGAACATCACCAAGTGGAGTATATGATAGAGAAACTCTGTACCTCATGGCAACAGAGGAGCAAAGAGAGAGGGAGAGGAAGGACTGGATCCCACTGTCCCCTTCAGGGGTACTCTCCTATGCTCTCACTTCCTTCCACAGGGTCCCACCTCCAGAAGTGTCCATCACCCCCCAGTGGCACCACAGGGTGGCTGCCAAGACTCGTACAGGGAACCTTGGATTGCACTCCAGATCCAAACTACAACAGATTCCAAATGAATATCTAAGTATTTGTTTGATATTTAGTATTTCTTCTGCCAGAGTGCAAGACCAATTCAGAGCAATTAGTTCATTCATGTGGGTGGCCTGAACATTAGGCAGTGAGCAAATTTCACAGCTGCATGGTCAATGGTGACAGTACATTCTGCACAGGAAGTGCCTTTGTCATTTTAGAGATAGGCACCATCTACAAATAGTATTACATCCAGACTGACTAAGATTTGACCTAGGCATTTTCATGTATTTGGTTTTTACTTTTTACCGAAGAATGTAATCTATGTAGTAAAATACTAATCATACGGAGAGCTCAATGAATTTTTGCGTATTTATACATAATACCTATGTGGCGAGCTCCCAAATGGAACACTGCATACCACCCTAGAAAGTGCTTTTGCTCCATTTTCCAGGCAGTGTGCCTGTCCACTTCCTTCAGAAGTAACCACTGTTCTGATTTCTATCACCATCAGCGAGTTTTGCTTATTCTTGAGTTTCATGTAGGTGGAATTACACAGTATGCTTTTCTTTCTGGTTTCTTTTGTAAGTATATCTGTGAGATTCATACATGCTTTTTGCATTATTGGTGGTTTGTTATTTTGTATCGTTGTGTGGCAGTCCATTGTGTAAATACACCACAACTCATTCATTCTGGAGTTGATGAACATTTGGGTTGTTACCACTCTGTTAAAAATGAAACTGCTATTTATTTTGGTATATGGATATACTAATTTCTAGGTAGTAGTGTGGGCAAATATTTAGCTTTATAGGACATTCTTAATCCCCAAGCTATCGCCAAACAGCCATAGATTCCTCCTCATATAAAAGAAGGAGAAAATAATGGTACAGTATTAAAATCTGGGTGATGTTAAAATTCAAAGTGGAGAGTAGAGGGGTTTAATAACCAGTCAGGAAGCTAACCAAGAACCAGAGCATTGGCTGGAAGCATCTGCAATTGCATAGCAGGTGGAAGGCAGGGCTCTAACATAGAAGTGAACACTCATTAGTCTAGCACAGAAGCCTGGACCAGTAAGTTCCTGCCATCCTCAGAAGCAGGCGAAAAGGTATTCTGTAGCTGCCAGACCAAGAGACTTGTTCAGATTTGTTAAGATTCTGGTGTGAGCCTCTCTACCAAAGAACACTCCTACCGGGCAGCCTTGTCATTGCCCAACAGTAGAGGGAGAGGTTGGTACAGGTAGGGGCGTGCAAAGTGTGGAGTTACTGGTGGAGGCGTTTTCTACCTTTGTGGACCATGTGAGAGGTGAAGGGCTCTGGAATCTTGTTTAATGAATCGTCTCTGGGCCTTTCCTGTCTTCTTGTTTGTTTTCCTCCTCAGTGCTCCTGCACACTAGAAGCGTGCTCGCCGCGAGTTCCCTCCTAGCTTTGAGGCTGTGCCCACAATGGGTGGCTTTTGTTCTGAGTGATAACAGAGTGTCCATGATAGATCATGACCAAAATTATGTAGTTTCAAATTTTGTAATTATGTAGTTACAAAATTTCACTTCTGGTTGGGGATTTAGCTCAGTGGTTAGAGTGCTTGCCTTGCAAGCACAAGGCCCTGAGTTCGATCCCCAGCACAAAAAAAAAAAAAAAAAAAAAAATTCACTTCTGTACACCAAAAATTAGGTGGAATTATAACCTTTCTGTAGATATTCTATGTCCCCTTTCCATCAATTTTGATACTGGCTTTTTGTTTTTTTTGTGGTGCCAGGGATTGAACTCAGGGCCTTGTGCTTGCAAGGCAAGCACTCTAATCACTGAGCTAAATCCCCAGCCCTCCATCAATTTTGAAAAGAAACATTTGAAGTCTTAGGGCAGGAGAATATGGCAATAAATTATCTGTTATATAAAAGCAAATCCTAATGTCAAAGTTGGATCCTTAAGGTCACTTATTTGGACAATGAAGGAGAGCGGAGCTGAGCGCTGGCAAAGGTGAGTGCCTTTGACTCTGTGCTGAGGAAGAGCAGGGCCTCTGAGGTGGGGCTGAAAGGTAGTCTGATACAGGGCAATAAGCGAAAAGACAGCCCAGCTGGACTGAAGCTGGGAACTGGGTAACTGCTGTAACAATTGTGGGAAGGTTTTATTCTTATCTCTGTGTTAACTTTGTTATTGTAACCTGGCTGATCTTTTGGATTTGGGCTATTCTGGTTAGTTTTCATTGTTGTTTCTGTTCTTCTTGTTCTTTTGCTTTCTATTGTTTTCAGTTTTCTTAGTCTTCTTTCTTTTGGGTCTTCTTTATTGGTCTTGCATGATTATAGCACTTTACGTTTCAAGGGTTTCCCATTCAACCTGACCTGCTTCCTTTCTTCCCCTCATCTGTCACCCACCCCACGTGCGCATGCGCGCGCACACACACACACACACACACACACACACACACACACTCTTAGAGGAACTAAACAAAACTACCAACAGACATTAACAGGCACCAGTGATCTCAGTCTCCTCCAGTTTCTAAATACATTGCTGTACATCTACATATGTCTTAACTACACAAATACTCTCCTACACCCTCTCTATACCAGCCCTTTACCCCAGCTATAAAGTAACTCCAACAGAGTCTAACATCAGATTTTCTTCTTACCAGTTGACATATCCTATCTTCCCCTCTTCCCATTGACATATCCCCTTCCCTTTGCCCTTCCCCACATCCCTACATCAAATACAATATAGTATGGAAAGGATATTGACAAAAGGGTAAAATTATCAAAACAAGTTTTAGTGTATATGACTCATGTATGTTTGATTCTGTTGCCATTGTTATAGCAAATAGAAATTCTCTCCTCACAACATAGTGACAGAGTCTAACCTATTTAAGCTGAAATGCTTGTAGGGGTGAACAGTACCCCTAGACAAAAAGCCATGAATATATCACTGGGAAACAGGTTCTAATTAAAGAAATCTTCATTTCAATGACAATGTGTCCACAATGTATCTGACCCCAGCTCCCAGCACCAAGGAAAATACACACACACACACACACAAATAAGGAAACAGGCAACAAAAAGCCCCCAGGATCTCCTATCTCTGCTAAAGCAGATTCAAGGGGCACCAATGGAGAGTCAAGTAAACTCCAGGTAGCAGATCTGTATGAAGTGATTAAGGAAGAGTAAAAAAACCTTGGTGAGTTCGAGGAGGACAAAACCCCTAAAATAATAGAACTAACATGCAGATGAACAATGTGAATATGGGAGAATACAAATAAAAAAGTGGAAGAACAGATCAAAATGGTTCTAGGGGTTGGGAAGTTAGTTCAGTGGTAGAGTGCCTCCCTAGCAAGCATGAGGCTCTGAGTTCAATCCCCAGCACTTCTCCCCCCAAAATGGTTCTAAGCATGAATGACAAATTTACCAAAGATACAGACTTCACAAAATTTTCCAAACTTACCAAACATATAGAACCCATAAAGAGATAAAATACAGAATTCATAAAATGCAGAAATCACCAATGTGAAGAGAAGTTTCTGAAATCAAGGACAAAACGCAAAATAATGATGAATTACTCATAGAAGCCTTAATAACAATGAGAGAAAAGAAAAATTTATAAAACAGCTACTAGATGCTAAGACTAATCAAAGGCTAATTGGATTTAGAGAGAAATTAGCACACACAGAATAAAAGATGTTTACAGAAATCGTAATAGAAAACTTTCCAAATATGAAGAAAGATTTCAACACACAGGTAACTGAGGCTTAACTACTATGAAAAAAGACGCTCCCCATGACACCTCTTGGTGAAAATGCCAGATGTCCAACAAAAGACAGAATCTTAAAAACTGTCAGAGAAAAACAAAAATCACATATAAATGTAAGCCCTTTGAAATCACAGTCACCTTCTCAACACAAACTTTAAAGGCCAAGAGAGCTTGGAGCGAAGTGTTTCAAGTCCTAAAAGCAAACAACCTCTAACCCAGACTAATATATCCTGCAAAACTGTCTTTCAAAAATCACTGGAGAAATAAGGACATTCCATGATAAAGAACATCTAAAGAGACACATGAACACCAAACCAGGAACTCCAAAAAGACTCAAGAGTATTCTAGACAAACAACAAAAGAGTCAGATGGCATGGATACATCAAGCAAGGCAAGTGGCTCAAAAAAAAGAAAGAAAGAAAGAAAGAAAGAAAGAAAGAAAGAAAGAAAGAAAGAAAGAAAAAGGAGTAAGCAAGAGAAAAAGAAAGCAATGGTGGGAAGAAATCAATACCTTTCAGTAATAACTTTCCATGTAAATGGATTCTGCTCCCCAATGTTAGAAGACACAGAATGGCAGACTGGTTCAGAACAACAGAATCCAGCTCTCTGTTGTATTCAAAAAACTCTTCTAATCCAAGAAGAAGTTCATAGGCAAAAAACCCCAAAGGATAGAAAGCAACATTTCATCCACTGGGACTCCCAAAGCAAGCAAGGAGTAGCAATCTTATATTCAGGCAAAGTAAACTTCAAGTGAAAACTGATCAGAAGAGGCAAAGAAGGGCATTACCTAGTGGTTAAGGAAATAATCCAATAGGAAAATATAACATTTATATATGAACTGAATATTGGAGCACCTAACTTGGTAATATAAATACTGCTGGACATAGCGATCAAATAAACACCAACACAATTATAGTGGGTGAGCTCACTCCCCTAATTTCACAGAGAGATCACTTAAACAATAAATCAACAACAAAAAACATAAGAGCTATACTATACCCTCAAACAAATGGATTTAACAGATATCTGCAGAGTGTTTTCCCCTCCTACAACAGAATACACATTCTTCTCAGCAGCACATGGAACTCTCTCCAAAGTAGACCACATACTGATTCACAGAATCAGTTTAAATAAATTTGAGAGAAATGAAATCACCTATGTATAATATCAGCTCATTGTGTATTGAAACTAGAAAACAACCACAAAAGAACCAGAGAAAATTTATAAATACCTGGAAACTTAATAACATACTCCTGAACATTCAGTGTGCTACAGAAGAAATCAAGGAAGAAATTAAGCAATTTCTAGAATCAAACAACAATGCCAGTACAATACAACAGAACCTCTGGGACACAATGAAAGCAGTTCTAAGAGGAAAGCTTATTGCACATTAGAAAAACAGAGTGAGCGCAAATAAATATCCTAAGAGTGAACCTCAAGATTCTCAAAAAACAACAGCAGTCCAAACCCAAACCTACTTTAGGGAAGGAAATCATTAAGATAAGAGCAGAAATTAATGAACAAGACTAAAAATAATACAAAGAATCAGTGAATCAAAGAGCTGGTTCTTTGAACGAATAAACAAAATAGATAAACCCTTAACCAAACTTAGCCAAAGAAAGAGAAAAGACTCACTAAATTAATGCAATTAGGAATGAAAAAGATGAAATCACAATTGACACTGCTGAAATTCAGAGAATCATTCATAGTAACTACTATGAAGAACTATACCCCACCAAACTGGAAAATTTTGAAGAAAGGGCAGATTCCCAGACACATACCAACTGCCAAAACTGAACCAAGAAGACATAAAAATTTTGAACAATCCTGTAACATGCAATGCAACCGAGGCAGTAATTAAAAAATCTACCAACTAGCAAAAGCCCAAGACCTGATGGATTCATTCCTGAGTTCTACTAGACATTCCTGAGTTCTGCTAGACATTCAAAGCAGGTTACAACACAAACAGTCCTCAAGCTCTAATGAAATGGAAAGGAAAGGAGCACTTCCAAACCCATTCCTGGAAACCAGCATCACTATGGTCCCAAAACCAGACAAAGACCCACCTAAAAAAGAAACAAACAAAACACAGGCCAATCTCTTTAATGAACATAGACACAAAATCCTCAACATCATTACAAAGTAGGTTTTATCCCAGGAGTGCAAGGCTGGTTCAACACATGCAAATCAATGAATGTAACACACCACATAAACAGAAGCAAGGACAAAAACCTTGGGATCGTATTTCTAGATGCAGAAAAAGCTTTTGACAAAATCCAGCCCCCAGTCATGATAAAACCCCTGAAGAAAGTAAATATAGGACCATACCTCCATCTGATAAAGACCATTTATGACAAACCAAGGGCCAACATAATGTTAAATGGGGAGAAGCTGAAAGCATTCTCTCTGAATTCAGGAACATGACAGAGATGTCCACTATCACTGCTCTTGTTTGTACTTGAAACATTAGCCAGGGAAATCCGGCAAAAGAAAGAGGTAAAAGGGATAAATATAGGAAAGGAGAAATCAAATTATCATTATTTGCAGGTGACATGATCATTTACATAGAAGACCCAAAAATTGCACCAAAAGACTTCTAAAATTAATAAACAAATTCAACAGTGTAGCAACACACAAAAATCAACAGCATTCTTGTATATCAATCATGAACTCACTGAGAAAGAAATTAGAAAAACAATACCATTCACAGTAGCATCAAGAAATAAATACTTAGGCATCAACCTAAGGAAGTGAAAGAATTCTTTAGCAAAAACTATAGAACTCTGAAAAAGGAGATCAAAGAGATTATCAGAAAATGGAAAGCTATCCCTTGTTCCTGGATAGGCAGAAACAATATTGTCAAAATGGCCATACTTCCAAAACTTATTTACAAATTTAATGCAATCCCAATCAAAGTACCAGTAACAGAACTGGAAAAAAATCCTAAAATTCATATGGAACCAGAAGAGACCCAGAATAGCAAAAGCAATCCTGGGCAATAAGAGCATTGCAGGAGGCATCACAGTCCTGGACTTCAAGTTATATTACAAACTCACAGTGATTAAAAAATAGAAAAAAAGCACGGTCCTGGCACAAAAATACACCTGTGGATGGATGGAACAGAATAGAGGAAGCAGATACAACCCCAGATACACTGAGCTATGTAATCTTTGACAAAGGTACCAAAAACATACACTGGGGGAAAGATAGCCTCTTTAGCAATGCTGCTGGGAAAACTGGCCAGCTACATGCAGAAGATTGAAGCTAGACCCAGATCTCTCACCATGTACTAAAGCAAAAGCAAAATGGATCAAATATCTAAATGTTAAAATGGAAACACTTAACCTGCTGGGAGATAATATAGGTAATAAGTGTAGGCAAGCACTTTCTGAACTCAACTCCACTTGCACAAGGATTAACAGCAGGAGTCAACAAATGAGACTATGTCAAATTTAAAACTTTCTGCACAGCAAATAAAACAGTAAACAAGAGTAAAGAGACAACCTGCAGAATGGGAAAAAAATTTTGCCAGTAACATCTCAGACAGAGGATTAATAGACTATATAAAGAACTCAAAAAGTTAGACCTCCCCGTAATCAAAAACTGGGCATCTGAAATGAATAGACACTTCTCAGACATGGAACCACAAATGGCTCATAAATATATGAAAAAATGTTGCATATTGCTGGCCACTCCAGAAATGCAAATTAAAGCAACATTGAGATTCCCTCTTACTCCGGAAAGAATGGTAATCATCAAAAAATCAAATAAGGGCAAATGTGGGCAAGGCTGCAGTGCAAAAGGAACTCT
>PVJO010030497.1:0-15415 GCA_004026905.1 Hystrix cristata | reverse complement strand
CCATTAGAAAAATTCCTTTTTATAAATACCAATCTCAAACATACTTAATCTTCATTATTGTTTAAAAAGAATTAAGCACTTATAATAATCTCCAGTAAGTATTAAGAAAACTGTGTACCTGCTCTATAGGGTTCATAGATATATTAATTATAGATTTTGAACACAAAGAGAAGACTGTATACGGATTTCTCTTTCTTTAGTTTGAGAAGGAGAAATACCTTAACTTCCTTTAGGATGAATAGATGATACTGTCTTTGACCACAAGAGAAAGAGATGGCAAAGTGAGACCATGTCTATGAGGCCAGTTATTGGCCGAATATGTTTTCTATCAGTAAAAAGAGACACATACTGTACATGTGCTTCTACCTTAGGCAGATCATGTTTCTAAACTTTTTAAATGAAACTTTAGTTGCCACAAACCAAATCATACTAAGATTATACTACAAGACAGTTATTTGGGTGTACATAAACAATGAACATACTGGACAGGACGAACCCTTACGCCTAATAAAAATGTTTGCCAGTCTGAGTTCTCCCGCTGGGCCGTGTAAGCGTGAGCGTGCTTTTGCAAGTGGTCTGCTGCGGGAAAGGCTCCTTCTGGCTCCTCTCCGCTGGGCCTGCGAATCTGCTTGGCAGAGTAGAGACATCCGCGGTTTTGTGGTGGGTGGGTCTGAGGAACGGGCTCCTTTTGTGAGTAGAGGCAGCCCATGATGGAGGTTTTGATCTGGGCTGGTTTCCTGGGAGCCCGCTGAAGGTGGGTAGAGAATTCCTGAAAGTGGAGGCTCTGTGGAGCCAGGTCACTAAGGAAAACACCTTTTGTAGGACTGAGTCACTAAGAGAGCAATTTTAGAAAAGGCAATAGTCTTGTGTACTAATTAGTAACAGGTACTAATTAAAAAAAAAAAGTGAACAGTCTTTTCTTCTTTTCTAAAAATAAAAAGGCCAGCCTTGACCAAAAGACCCTAAACGAGGAAAACCAATTGGATGCCTCCTTGACAATTTAAGTGCGATATTTTGCCAGACGCCTGCTAATCTTTGAAAGCTATGGAGTTTTAGGCTACGTAAATTGAGGAGTAAAGCAAACTTAGATTCATCAGCTAAAAAAGCATTTTTAACACACACATATTGGCTAATTTGATATATATTCTAAAATTTCCTGGTTCAAATAATATATAAATTTTTCTTTTGTGCCGGGGATCGAACTCATGGCCTTGAGCTTCCTAGGCAAGCACTCTAATCACTAAGCTGAATCCCTAGTCCCTCAAGTAATATTTTGTATGGTTAAAGTAATCATATAAAATAGTTGTGGTTTAGTAGTAAAAGTATGCAAATGAAGGAAAGCCGGAAGCCAGTCATATCATCGATACAATCAATATTTAAGACAGCAAATAAAGAGGTGCAGGCTTGTTGGTCTGGAGATTTGAGGCAGAAGCTCCTAGGGATGAAGAAATAAGGGCAGGCAGAGAGTTCATGGGGAGGGATGGGAGCCTCCTGATGGCCAGACAGGAGACCGGAGGACGGACGTTTGTTGTGCTTCCTTCACCAGGAGCCTGGTTCTCTTGGAGCCCTTCGAGGTGGTACTTTTTCTCATTTTGCAAGAAACCTTATTATCCCAGAGGGGTTTGGCCTGTTGTTAGGTCCACACAGAGGTGGGCTTCTGTATGGGACCCTGGTTGGGTTGTGGATATCTCCATTCAGAGCAGATATGAAGTGCTTTAAACTGTGGGATGAGGCGTGACCCAGAGGTGAGTCGCTAGCTCTTGTCTGCTTTTAGGGCTGGATTCCGATTATAGCCCTTGCGAGCCATTAGACAGCTTTAGCAGAGAGGCAGAACAAGGAGACTGATAAGATTTGGGGCGTGGTGTGGAGGCAGAACCCACATTTTCTTGCTCCAGTTATTCTACCAGCATCCTTGCATTCTAAATGAAAAGAAAAATTTCTTGGGACAAAGGCCTTCCACACTTCACTTTGGTTGACTAAATGTTTTTATCACCACAAAGAGAAGGGTTAAGGGACCCATGTCTTACTGTGTTTGCACAATAACACGGATTCTGATACATTATCTGTATTGCTTTATTGCCTTCCTCAAAACAGACAAAGAAAGAAAGGATAATGCTGAAAACCCTTTTTTCTCCTTAATTGAAAGAAGAAAATTGTCAGATCTAGAGCAAGGTCAATTTAATTTAAAATTAATATGCCTAATGTATTAATTTAAAAGGTAGAGAATGAACTGAAGAAAAAGATGGTGGGATTAAGGGATGGGTGGAGGAGGGAAGGAGGGAAGGGAAAGGGGACGAGAAAAGGTGTTAACATGTATGATATATTTGTACCAACTTCCCACGAGGAATGTAAACATTATGTACTACATACAGGTACTAAGAAACTAAGAAATTAAAAAATCATAAAAATAAAAAAGTTAAAAAAAGAAGATGAAGAAAAAAGTAAATATTATTTTTTGACAAAACTACTAAAACTTTAAAAGTCTGGAAGTTAATCATTTGTCCTTTCATGAATGACCCAGCTTTAGGAATGCTTTTCTTCTTGGACTCACATGGACACAGCAGCAGAATCTTGGAGGAGGCTGTTCTGTTCTCAGGTAGGATGACCCAGCAGGTGAGGCGAGCACCCTTAGAGCATCCCTTGGCCTGTGGTGATGTGTTATTGGATTTCTGCTTTGGAATGGAATTAAAACCTTCCAGAGGAACAGGCATTGGCTGATGTAAGGATCTATGAGACCTCCGGCTCTTGGGACTTCAGAGTGTGACTTCTCTAGTACAGTCTTGAATTGGTTATATCATTAGTTATATTGGTTATATCATTTCCTTTGATCCAGACTTAATAAGCACTGTCAAGAGATTTGGGAAAAATTATTCACCTCTTGGGAGTTGTACCCTGAGACATTTCCCTCATGAGAATGACATTCCCCAGGTTCTCATTATTCTTTTGTGTTTGATAGCAAGCAGTAACCATTTCTATACATTTAGAAAGTGGGTTGTGAACAGGAATATGATCAGTTTGGATGATCTTTTAATTCATTCTCTCTCTCTTTCCTTTGTGCTGGGTTTTGAGATGTGCCAGGTTTGACTGGTTACTTGGACCATGTCAATTATGGTCCCATCCAGACTTTTGGGGTGACTTGCTCTTACCCACACTTGCAATCAGTTGTATGCTGAAATGTTTAAGCTGACTTACAATTGCTGATTATTAAATTTTCAGAAATTCTGTGACTTCTTCGTTAAAGTTGCATTTGAAACATAAGTTTGCCATTAAATACACGTACTAAATTAAATAAATCATACTAAAACAAATGTGATAAGACTAAAAACTCCACCAATTTCAAATCACTTTACAGTTTTGCTAGTATCTATTGCATTAGGTTGTTCACATCTTTCATATCTTGATTATGGGACCGCAATATAGTAGTGGTCTACTACATGTGTCTTACCCACTGGATGTGCCATGATGTCGTGCTGGAGATTCAAATTGGTTGTGGTAGGAGTATTTACACCATGGAAACTGGAAAACACTACAGATCAGCACTTTTTAAAATTTAATTTTATTTAAAAAATTGACACATAATTGTACATATTTAGGGAATGCAGTGTGATGATTCTATATCTGTATACTATATATATATATATATATATATTTTTTTTTTTTTTTTTTTTTTTTTTTGTGGTGCCAGGGATCGAACTCAGGGCCTTGTGCTTGTGAGGCAAGCTCTCTAACCACTGAGCTAAATCCCCAGCCCCATATGTATACAATATATAATGATCGAATGAAGGTAATAATTAGCATTTCCCTTTCCTTAAACATTCATCGTTTCTTTGTGTTGGGAACCTTTGAACTCCTCTCTTCTAGTTCTTTATTAAAAATATAATAAATTATTGTGAACCATAGTCCCCCTGCTGTGCTGTAGAACACTAGGACCTACCTCTTTTATCTAACCGTCCTTTGATACCATTATCCAACCTGTCTTTATCCTCTCTCCCCTCTCCCCTTCCTAGTCTCTAGTGGGCACTATTCTACTGTGTACTTCTATGAGATCAACTTTTTTTAGCCTCCATATATGAGCAAGAACATGTGATATTTGTCTTTCTGTGCTTGGATTATTTCTTTCACTTGGAAAAGTGTTCTCCAGTCAGTCCCGTTCACGTGGTGCAAATGGCAGAATGTTGTTTTTTGGGGGCTTAATAATATTTGCGCACACGAGTCATATTTTCTTTATCCATTCATCTGTTGGTGCACACTTTGGTTGATTCCATCTGGGCTATTGTGATTGTGCTGCATTATATGGCCTGCAGGTATCTCTTTGGTATGCTGATGGTGATTTCATTTGCTTTGGATATATATACCCAGTAGTGGTACAGTTGTAGTTCTACTCATAGTTTTTGAGGAACTTCCATATTCTTCATAATGGTCATACTCATTTACATTCCCAGTGCACAAGAGTTCTTTTCCATACATCCTCACCAGCATGTGTTATTTCTTGTCTTTAAAGAGTCTAACTGCTCTAACTGGAGCGAGATGATATTTCACTGTGGTTTGGATTTACATTTCCCTTATGTTTAATGATGGTGAGTATTTTTTTTCCACACATTTGATGCCCTATTTTGAGAATTGCATATTCAGGTTGTTTGTCCATTTTTAGCCAGAAAAAAGAAGAAAAAGAAGGAGGAGGAGGAGGGGAAGAGAAAGAGAAAGAAGGAGGAGAGGAAGGAGAAGAAAGAAGAAGAGGAAGGTGGTCTAGTGTTGGCTATTTGATTTCATTGTCTTCTGGATATTAATCCCTTGTCAGATGACTAGTTTGCAAATATTGTCTGTTCTTTTTTTGGGGGGGGATGGTGCTGGGGATAGAACTCAGGGCCTTGCACTTGATAGGCAAGTGCTCTACCACTGAACTAAATCCCCAACTCCGATATCTTCTGTTCTGCATGTTGTTTCTTTACTCTTCCACCCTGTTGATTGTTTCTTTTACTGTACTGAAGCATCTTGGCTTGTTGTAATCTCATTGGTCTGTTTTTGCTTTTGTCGCCTGTGTTGTTTTGAACCACTTTTAAACACACACCAGCCTGCCACTGACTAGACTCCCGAGCGCCCTTTCTTGGCTGCTGGTGTGGAAGTCAGTGCATGTGTGGCAACTTTGCTTTGACCCTAGCTTTGTGCTGTGACACCATCTACCATTGCTCACACTTCTTTGCATTCCTTGACAAGACACATTGGGACCTTTGACTGCCTTATTTCCAGGCACTGGAAAAACCAGATTCATAAATTTGTGTCCTTTCTGCTATGGACTACCAACCACAGTTATTCTAAGGATCAGGATTCCCACAGAAACATGCTACTGTCTCTGGTGACCTTTGGTTTTCTTTCACTCCTTAGGATTTCCACTGGTCCTGTGTTTGGGTTTCAAGTTGGGAAAACATGAGCCCTGACATCTAACCTCCCTATCTATCTCTGCATCTCTTATTTTCTCTATTATCCTCCCAAATTTTCAGGGGTTAAGTTTTCCTGCTTTAATTTAATTCAATTTATTTGAAGACTTCACTATGTATATAAATTCTGTGATCAAGTCTACCAAAATTGGCTTGACCGGATGAAACACAAAGAGACAGAAGGAAACCAGGCTGGCTTCATCTTGCCTGCCACATGGCGGAGGGTTTCTCTTCTGCCGTGCACTCTGCCATGCTGCCCTGCATGGAGGCCAGCCGACTACAGACTGAAACCTCTACAACTGTGAGCTAAAATAAACCTTTCCTCCTTAACAACAACAACAGCAACAACAACACCCCCAAACTAGCTTGATGTGTTACAGTGGGAAATAAAGTAATTTAGGACTTTTTTCTTTCATAGGAGCTTTTCATTTGGTTGTCTTGCTGAGACATGAAAACCTATTTTGGCTACCAGAATCTAAACAGTAATTCTTACTTATTTTTACTTTAACATTGCTATGCTTTTCTTTGTGGTTTCCCCTTTGCCCAGAATATTAAATATGTTCATAGACATGCAAATTAAAAAGTATATCAAGATATGTAAGAATAGTACTTTTTCATGGAGTTATAGAGAAAGATTGAGGGACAAACAAATGGAGATTGAATGATTCAGCTTTTGAATGATCAGTGAATCATTGAACAAAGTAGGAGAAAATTTAAAAATTCCTAGATTCGAGGGTTTGGGCTGTTACTGATCTTCGGACCAGGTTTGAGTTGGCAGGTCAGGCCATTCCCGGGAGCTGATTCGCACTGTCTTGGCCAGCGCACTGGCAGGGTGAACCTCAAATAAGGTGGGAAACATCTTGCACTGAAAGCACTGTTGTCTCTCTCCCTGTTTTTTTTTTTTTGGTATTTTTGTTTTTTGTTTTCCTTTTCCCATTTCCCTAGAATCAAGGGTTTGGGATTTAGCTTAAGTGCCAGAGTGCTTGCCTAGTTTGATTCCCCCCGCCCTGAAAAAAGAAAAATTCCTAGAATCAAATGAAAATGGAAATACAACATATCAGAATCTTTGGGATCTAGTAAATGCAGTTCTAAGCGGGAAGTTTAAAGCTATGAGTGTCTAAAAAAAAAATCAGAGATCTGATAAATAACAGAATCATGCACCTCAGAATCTAAGAAGAACAAACCAAACCAAACTCAACAGAAGGAAAGAAATTATGAAGATCAGAGCTGAAATTAATGAGATAGAACCTAAAAGAACAATACACAGGATCAAAAGGATAAGCAAGATTGCTAAACCCTTAGTCAAACTAACCCAAAAAGAAGAATCAAATCAATATAATGAGAGATGAAAAATGGGATATTACAACAGACACCATTGAAGCCCATAATATTATTAGGGACTATGAAAACATATACAAATGTTCCTTGTTTAACAATCTACCTGTTTAAGGACTATTTGGAGTTATGACCAAGGCTTGCTGTTTGGATTTATGACCTATTTTTTTTTGACTGTTCTGTACATCTTATTTATAGAGCCTTAATGTATTTTTTTGGTACAGTATACCTTGTTTATATAGTGCTGTAATTTTTGTTGATTGTACTGTACAGTACTGTAGTTTTATGTTGTTAAATGTTACAGTACTACATGTAAGAGTTATGCAAATAACTGAAAAGTCATCAAGTTGGAGTTTCCTTTGACCATTTCTTTGTTCTGAATATTGTAATGTAATGCTACTTATGGTTCCTCATTTAGTGACCAATTCATTTAATGGCTTAATTGCAGGAATGTAACTCAGTCATTAAACAAGGAATGTCTGTATTCTAATGACCTGGGCTATCTAGAAGAAATGGAGAAATTTCTAGACACTTATGACCTACCAAAACTGAACAAAGAAGATACAAAGAACTTAAACAGATCAGTTGCAAGCAATGAGATTGAAGCAGTAACAGAAAATTTTCTAAAAAATAAAAGCCCAAGACCAGATAGATGCACAGTTGAGTTTTATCAAACTTTTAGAAAAGAACTAAGACCAATGATCCTAAAACTATTCCATGAAATAGAAAGAGACGGAACACTTCCAAAGTCATTCTAAAAGGGCAGCATCACCCTGATACCAAAGCTAGACAAGGATCCAACAAAAAAAGAAATTTATAGGACAATATCCTTGATAAAGATAGATTCATAAATCCTTAACAAAATACTTCCAAACTGGATTCAGTAATGCATTAAAAAGATCATACACCATGATCAAGTTGGTTTTATTCGAAGGATGGAAGAATGCTTCAACATATGAAGCTCAATAAATGTAAAATAGCACATAAAATAGAACTCAGAATAAAAATTGCACAATCCTCTCAATTGATGAAAAAAAGTCTTCAACAAAATTCAACATCCCTTCATGATAAAAACCCTAAAGGAACTAAGTATTGAAGGATCATTCCTCAATATGCCATCTACAACAAACCCATAGCCAACATCATTCTGAAAAGGGAAAAATTGAAAGCATTTCCTCTCAAAGCAGGAATGAGGCAACAATGCCCACTCTCACCACTGCTATTTAGTATAGTTCTTGGAATTTTAGTTACAACAATTAGGCAAGAGAAAAAAGGAATGTATACAGGAAAGAAAGAAATCACATTACCCTTGTTTGCAGATGATATGATCCTAAATTTAGAAGACCCTAAGGACTACCAAAAGAATTTTGGAGCTGATAAAAGAATTCAACAATGTAGTAGGGTATACAATTAACATTAAAAAATCAATAGTTTTACCATACAACAATGATGGACTAGTTGAGGAAGAAATCAAGAAAACGGTTTCATTCCCAATAGCTTCAAATAGAGTAAAATGCTTAGGGATCAATCTAACAAGAGGGGTGAAGACCTCTACAATAAAAATTTCAGGACACTAAAGAAAAGAAATTGAAGAAAAACACTAGAAGATGCAAAGACATACCATGTTCATGGATTGGCAGAATTAATATTGTTAAAATGGCCATAGTACCATAAGTTATCTACAGAGTCAATGCAATCCCTAACAACTACCAATGATGTTCTTCACCAAACTAGAAAAAGCAATACTAAAATTCATATAGAAACACAAAAGAACCAGAATAGCCAAAGCAATCCTAAGTAACAAGAGGAACACTGGAGGTATCATAACACCTGATTTGAAATTATACTTCAAAGCCATAGTAAAAAAAGCAACATGGTACTGGCACAAAAATAAACACACAGACCAATGGAACAGAATAGAGGACATAGAAACAAACCCACAAAACTACAGGCATGCAATTCTGGATAAAGAAGCCCAAAATATACATTGGAGAAAAGAGCTTCTCTAACAAATGGTGCTGGGCAAACTGAATGTCCACTTGTAGAATATTGATACTAGATCCCCATCTCTCACCCTCTATAAAGATCAATTTAAAATGAACCAAAGACCTATATGTAAGACCTGAAACTTTGAAATTGCTAAAAGAAAATATAGAGAAAACACTTGAGGACATAGGCATAGGCATATGCAGATTTCCTGAACAGGACTCCAATAGCACAGGAAATAATAACAAGAATCAACAAATGGGACTACATCAAATTAAAAAGTTTCTGCATAGCAAGGGAAACAACTAACAGTGAAGAGACAGAGTACGGAATGGGAGAAAAATCTTTGCCAACTACTCTTATGACAGAGGATTAATATTTAGAATATATAAAGAACTCAAAAAAACTTAACAAAAAATCAAAAAGATGAAAAAAATCAAAGAACCCAATCAATAAATGGGCAAATGAATTGAGTGGATACTTCTCCAGAGAAGTGCAAATGGCCAATAAACATATGAAAAAATGTTCAACATCTTTTGCCATTAGGAATGTAAAATCAAAACTTTATTGAGATTCCATCTTACCCAAGTCAGAATGGCTGCTTTTGTGTCTAGATGTCCCCCCAAGCCTCATGTGGTCATAGGTGGGGCTGGATCTAGAGTGTGTGATTACTAAATTAGTCCACTGATTGCTTTGGCATGGTTCTGCTGGCATCAAGGATGTGATGCTAGGATTAAGGGTATTAGGATTAACGGTGGGAGCACTACCCACTCTAAAGCCAGGTAGACTGGATAAAATATAAGGGACAGAACGAGGCTTGCCTACTCCCTTGCTTACCCCTTTACTTACCTTGCTGCCTTCTGGCTGTCTGTCATGCCACCCTGCCTTGGACCTAGCCAGGTGTGGACTGAAACCTCTATAAACTGTGAGCTAAATAAACCTTTCTTCCCCTAACTTTGGGTGTTGGCTATTTTGTCTCAGCAATGACAGAAAAGTAGCTAAGACAACGACTATCATCGAGAATACAAAAAACATGTGTCATGTACATGTGTCAGCTACCCACAATAAATGTAACCACTATATGTCACAAGCATGAACTAAAAAATAATGAAAAAGGGGGAAGGGGATCTAGAGATGGAGGGAGGAAGAAGGTGGAGAGTGTAAGGGGTTTAAAAAGAATCAAGATATGTTAAGTACATGTACCTAGTCTCTTAGATGAATACAAATCTCATGTACTGCAAACATGTAAAAAACATATAAAAGAATACAGAAATCTTAAATGCTGGTGAGGATGTAGGGAAAGAGGAATTCTCTACACTGCTAGTGGGAATGTAAATTAGTAGAGCCACTGTGGAAATCTGTATGGACATTCTTCAAAAAATTAAAAATAGAACTACCATTTGATCTAGCTATAACACTCCTGGAAGCAATTAAAGTCAACATACTACCTGCATACTCATATGTATTGCAGCACAATTCACGATAGCCCAAGACACTGAGCCAACCTGGATGGCCATCAAAAGATGAATGGATAAATATAATGTGGTATACATACACAATGAGGTATTATGCAGCCACAAAGAAGAATAAAACTGTCATTTGCAAGAAAATGGATAGATCCAGAGATCATAATGCTAAGTGAAATTAGCCAGACTTAAAAAAGACAAGTATTGCATGTTTTCTGTAATATGTGTAACCTAAAAAGGATGACAAGAAAGTAGAAGGGAATGTGAGTGTGGTGGTGCATGCCTGTAAGCTCAGTGCTTGGGAGGCTGAGGCAAGAAGATTGCCATGAGTTCAAGGCCAGCCTGGGCTACACAGTGAGTACAATGCCAGCCTGAACTACATAGTGAGACCCTGTCTCAAAAAAAAAAAAAAAGTAGAAGGGATTTAACAAATCCTTTATTTTCCAGATCATCAATACACACAGGTATTTATTTGGGGAAGCATAAATTGGTTAGTTAAATCTCATTCTCAAGAAATTTAGATCATGGAGAGAACATATTAACTACAGGTTAGAGTTGGACTACGAAGAAGAGTGTAGATATATTTGCTGATGGTCTTCGTAGGGCCAGAGGTAGATGCTACGGAAGTTCTGCGGGGGGTAAAGGGGATCATGCACTCCTTGAAAGTTAGTAGACATGAAGTGTCACTTCCAAAGAGAAAAAAATCTGAATAAAATCAAAGAGATCCGAAACAGCCTTGCATGAGTGGGGAAAGACAAGCAACTCAGAATATCTTCAGTAGAAGTTGTGAGTGGAATGGATGTGAGATATATTTGGGGTCTCATATGATGGAATAATATGTCCTATTTCGTAAGGACTGGGAAGTCACTGAAGGCTTGGAGTAGAAGGTCACGGTCAAGTTGAAATTGTAAGTTGATCACTTGGTGGACAACACCGATCCCTTCTTAATCCCCGACCACTATTTCTGTGAGTTCCTTCCCTCGGATGTGCTTCCGATGACCAGAACCTGTTAATTTTTTGTGGAGCATGGCCGTGTCCAAAGAGGTAGCAAGATAGAAGTGCCCGAGTCTTGCTGGAATACTCTGGCTAGTGCCGCTGGGGAGAGAGAGGTGTTAAATATCTGTGGATGGAGAAAGCACACAGCAAATCAAAGATGAGCTGTAAACAGGTAGCCACTAGGATAGATGTTCCAAATTGCTCTGGTGTATTTATAATCAAGGTGCTTCTCATCTGGGCCACTCAATTCAATATAGGCTTAGGTGAATAGTAGCAGGAATTTATTTATTTAACAATGATTAATTATATTGTGAGCAACATTTTGGAAGAAACTTAGTTTCAGACATAGGAAAAGAGCCTCATAAGGAATTTTGCTACCTACTGTAGTTTTATATAATACCAGTTATAAAATGAGACAACTGAAAATGACTTAGTGGTTTAAAACTTTTGTTTTGATTCTGAATTTCAGGCTGGGGATTTAGCTCAGTGGTTAGAGTGCTTGCCTTACAAGCACAAGGCCCTGAGTTTGATCCCTCGCACACACACACACACACACACACACACAAATTAGGTTGATTTTTCAATTTCTATGTTTTTGATAGGGAAAGAAAATGATTTGGGGGTATTGGTGGGAGTGTGTATGTGTAAAACATCCACAGGTGGTACCACAAGATGGCAGTATCACACTTACTATAACCTGGTACTAGTGTTTATTATGTACAGTTAGTAAGAAATAATGATTTCAGTGGGTTCATGAGGGAGATAAGTTACCTTTGGTTGTTTTTGGCTTCTGCAGTATTTATTCCCATCATTATTTGAGTTTCATTAAGCTAATTTCCATGTTGTCATTACTTGTATTAAAATTTCCAATTTCCCATTTTCTATTAATTTTTACAAGGCATGAATAATGCTGTTCAGACAAACTGAGTGAATTGGGAAGGCAGGCAGCCCCCGTGCACGCATTTGTTACCTGTCTGCCATTACACACCAGTCTACCCTACAAGACTGAATTCAGCGGGTACAGGAGTTTGGCACGTACTTATGAAAGTCAGGGTCGGCCTCGAGTCAATATGGACAGAGCACTAATCTTAACCTTCTAGATGCCACAAACTTTTCTTGAGGGAAGATGAATGTGTCTGTAATGAACAGGAGCAGCAAAGTTTCAGATTCCAGTCGGTCAGCAGGTCCCCAAAACAGATGTCAGTTCACAGCAAATCTCAATAAATAGCCTTGTCCTGAGCGTGCGTGCGTGCATGTGTGTGTTACATTAACTTAGAGTAGAGCGAAATTCTCTATCAATACTGATTTAAATAAATCTTAAAAATATCAACTTATTTAATATTAATTCACATACCATACAATTCACCCTTTTAAACTGTACAACTCAGAAGTACTTAGAAGTTGCGTATCGATCGCTATCTAATTCCTGGGTATTGTCATCACTTTAAAAGTAATCTCATGCTCATTAGGAGTTATCACCTATGTGCCCCTCACACTCTTTCCCCCACTTCCTGGCAACCATTCGCTTATGCTCTATGTGTACTGATTCGTGTATTCTGGACAATTCATATTAATGGAATCACACGATATGTGGCTGTTAGCGTCTGGCTTCTTCAGTACAGCATACTGTTTTCAAGGCTCATTCAGGTTGAAGGGTGTGTAACACTTCATCCGTTTTATGACTGACTATTCCATCTTATGGCTAGACCGTATTTTGTTTATTCACTTATCATTTGGTGAATATTTGAGTTGTTTTTAGCTAATGTGAGTAAAGCGGCTATGAGTATTTCCGTACAGGTTTTTGTGTAGACATGTTCTCCTTTCTTTTGTATATCTACCTAGGCAGAGAATTTTTGGATTTCTGGGTCATGTGGTAAATCCATGCTTAATTCTTTTTTTTTTTCTTTTTTCTTTTTTTCTTTTTAGCATTTAGGATTGAACCCAGGTCTCCCAAATACTAGCGTGCACTCTATCATCGAGCTGCACCCCCATCCCTTGTGTTTAACTTTTTGGGAGCTACCAATTTGTTTTCCAAGTCATTGCAGCATTTTACCTTTCCCTCCAGCAGTGTATGAAGGTTCCGGTTCTCCACGTCTTTGCCAATGCTTGTCATTGTCCAAGTTGTTTTTTTTTTTTTTTTTTTAGAGCAAAAAGACTATGTTTTAATGGGATAGAAACTAGCACAGGTGCATGTGGTTGGATCATTAGCTGCTTTCAGGGTCAAATATTTTACAGAATAATGGTGCTGAAAAACTAACGCTTAGTGAGATTTTTTATAATTAACACATGCTATTGTAATTAACAACACTCAAATCAAATGTGGGCGCCTTAAAGTACAACAGTGGTTTGTTTCTTTTTTTAAATTTTATTTTAATGGTATATTTTAGATGTGCATAGTGATAACATTCATCATAAGGGATTTGTACCTGTACGTGACATATCTTGTTGCTTCTTCTTTTCCCATTCCCCTCCCCTCCTTTCACCCCCTCCTCCCTCCCTATTTACAAAAGCTTTGTTTCCATTTTTTCCTTCTATTTCCTACTTCTCTTGTCCCTCTGTTCCTTTCCCCCTCCATTGTTCCCTTTCTCATTTGGACACTTTCTTCCCTTTCCCAATATAATACATTTTAGTCTTTACTTACACTGTCCAAGTTTTAAAAATTATAGCCATCTTTGATATTAAATATTATCAACAAGAGGCCAATATGCATGCAAAATATTTATCAGAGATTACAAGAAGTTTTTGGGATATCGTGATGAATAGTTTAAAACCTTGTTAAAGTTCTTCTTTTTTTCTTCTCTTCTTCCCTTTCTTCTTTATATATCTCTCTTCTGTAAGTTCTCATTTGCTTTTATTTTCTTCTAATTAACATAACGAGACACACTCATTTTAACGCTTAGCTATAGAAAGAAAGAATGATTCCCTCTCTTCACTCACCCATCGCATCCCCTAACACCACCGATGTAAGCAGTTTATTGCATGCATCACATTCTTAGAAGTTTGAGAATATATACCTATATGTAGAACAGTCTCATTTAGCATCATTACTCCATAACTTTGGAATCTTTCGAAGATCACTTCTACATTAGCTATTTTATGTATACTTAAATGACAAGTAAAATTCTCTTTCTAGTTTTCAAATATAAAAAAAAATGCCATATATAAGCACACCCATACATACTGAACGATTGGTCTTGAATTCCATTTTACTGTGTCATGAGAAAAGAAACTCGTATATGGGGAGATGGGCTACTTCTGCTTTGTTGCACGTTCCCATTTGTCTACTCTGTTCTCTAGACCCTTCTGTTGTGCAGTCTTCACCATAATCACTTGGATTAAAACCTGTGGAGAGGTCAGCAGAAAATGTTGAGGGGAAGAGCCTCCAGCACGGAACCCACAGCTGCTCCTGTGGAAGCTCCAAGTCATCCCTCAAGAAAGGAGCTCCTGCTGGGTGTGGTGATGCACGCCTGTAATCCCAGCACTTGGGAGGCTGAGGCAGGAGGATCGCAGTGAGTTCCAGGACAGCCTCTGCTACATAATGAGTTCAAGGTCAGCCTGAACTGCATAGAAGGTCTTGCCTCAAAAAAAAAAAAAAAAAAAAAAAAGAAGGAAAGGAGCTCCTCCCTGGCCCCTCTGACGTTCATTCAGACTGGGCCTTCCTCCCCTGCCCTTGTGAAGGGTTTGCCTCCTGCAGACACCAGTGTCTCAGGAGCCAGGGAGCAGTGCCAGGCTGGTGGTGTCCTGCAGCAGATGTGGGGATTTTTCCTTCTTTACGTTTCCCTGATGGTGGGAGGTAAGTCTCAGCTTAATAGCAAGTGCTGCAGGGAGCTTTCAAAATAATTTTCTTCCAACTAAATGATTATAGCTTCTGACATTTGTAATGAAACAGTTTTTTTTTTTTCTGCTGCGTATTTTCCTTCTGTGGTACTAATTTTCCTGCTATTATTGTTGCTGCTAGTTCCACGATTCTTTTTTTTTTCTGTTTAAATAGTTCCACATCAATGCAGTTTTCCTGTAGCAACATGGAAACAGCATTTTAAAAGAGTTTATGTGATGCATAATAATGTAATATACGTGATACATAATAATCACATTTATTATGGGGAAAAGGATACATATTCACATTGCATCTTGATCATTTTTACTCCTCTCTCCTGCCGTTCTTTCTTCCCTTTCCTAAGTTCCCCTTCCCATCTC
>PVJO010030496.1:0-15470 GCA_004026905.1 Hystrix cristata | reverse complement strand
CAGTCAGCAGACACAAAGACTCATTCTTCATCCAAAGTAAAAACAAAACAAAACAAAACAAAACAAAAAAACAAAAACTCTACATAAGCCAGGTGTGGGTGGCGTATGCCTGCAATTCCACCATTCTGGAAGGCTGAGGCAGGAGGATAACACATTGGAACCTAGTCTGGGCAACTCAGTGAGACTTTGCATCAGAATAAAAATAGATTAAAGATGGGCTAAGGTGCAGCTCAATGTGAAGGCCCTTGGTTCAATCCCTGGCTAAGAACAAACAATATTATTTAGCCATATTCAAGTATTAAAATGCATACAACTCGACAATGTTGCTAATGAGAATGTATCCACTTTGCTGTTTAATATACAAATAATTTCAGGAATATATACATAACAAAGTATTTCAATATTCATGCATCTGTATTGCCCTATGTGTTTATCCATGTGTAGAAACAAGAATATGCAAGATTGTTCCTGTCTGCCTCATCTGGCCCCAAGAACCACAGGAATCCACACAGCAGAATTATCTGCCAGCCAACGCTAACTTTCTGACAGAATTTTCATCTTTATACAGTGATACTGAGAAGCTGATTTGAATACCTTGTTGACTTCGCCTTTATAATTTTATTTCTTTAAAGGTCAGGAAATGGAACAACATATATGTTACCGCTAAAATATGAAATACGTTCCAAAAGTTAATGAGATTGAGACAAAGGTGAAATTCCCTCAGTGAGATAAAAAACAGCAGACCCCTAATTTAGAGGGAATGAATCTGTCACACTATGCACCATTCGGGAGGGAGGAACACAAATAAAGAACAAACACCAAATGCTGGAATGATTCTCTTCAGGATTTTTCTTTTTTTTTTTTTTTCCTTTTAAGGAAACTCTTTATCACTGACTTTTGTTTTATGGATTTATAGTTCCTTTGTTAGTATGCAAATATTGTTTAACTTTCTTTTATTGATCCTTAGTATTAATTTTGGCAGTAACACTAAATTAGTTAGGAAGCAATGCCTAAATCATTGAAAAGCAATCTCACAGTATGCATTCTATACTTATCAACAAGTAAATTCTTAATGTTTTAAGACAACACATTTCATTGTGTCCATGCCCTACAAAACAAAAACAAGGTAAAGAATAGAACTTAAGTTTTTCTGTGTTGAGGCATTTTTGATGGGCTTTAACACACATTTCCTTCTTGTTCATTTTCCCATTTCTGTTTCTTTTCTACACAGGAAACTGAATGATCGGAGTTCACTTTAATTCTCTGTCACAAGAACATCCATTTCTTTTTCACTTTGTCAACATGAAGTATTATCAAGAAGTAAAAATACTCTTCTTTGGGATGTGATTATAGCAGAGAAGTCTTTTTTTTTTTTTTCCTCAGTTTTGTGTTTTTGTCTTTCTTTGAAATGCTTGCCACATTATGAAACTCAATTTTAGTTGGATACATTTCATTCCTGAATTGACAAAGACTGCCACTTAAAGGAAAGTTAATCTGCCTCTTAGTTGTTCTGTTTATTCTTATTGTATGATTTAGATGTTTGGTTTTCTAGTGAAAGTTCCCTACAACACCATCCTTTTCCAGTACTGTCATCTTCAGGGTCTTGAAATAAAATAAACACCTCTTCTGAAAGGGAATAATGCATCTTGTCTTATTTTACAAATATTTTAATAGTATTTCATTGTCTATCTATATGTCTGAGATGAGGAAATCACATATTACCTTTTTAAGTATAGCAGCTTTTTCCTTCATAAGGCTGAATTGCTGGACACTCCAAGCATTTATGCAAGAAGCAAACCATATGTGTCCCTTACATTTTTCTGGGACTGAACACAAGAAATACACAATTAAAAAGAGGGTAAGTTAATTTGGCTCATGGGTTCAGCAGGGTCAGTCCCTGGCTGCTGGCTTAAGGCAGAAACATCATGGCCGAAAGGTGTGGACAAGCAATGCTTCTCACTTCCTGTCATCCAGGAAATAGGGCAGGGCAATAGCCCAAGAAGGAAAGATGGAGAAACAGATATAGTGCCCGAGATCATACTCCCATGGTCCTCCCAGACTCACCCACAGTTGTGCTTTATTAAACCCCAAGTCAATTAAGGTGATAATCAAAATTAACCAACACACAATTCCTTCATGGGATATATAACTTGGAGCCAGAGTTAGTGGTTGCCAAATGACCCTATTCTCTGTGATGTCTCATTCTGTATAACTTTAAAAAGTTTCTGTGGTAACCTCAGATCGATTCATAAATTGTATATTCTGTCTTGTCATTGTAGACTTGTTATATTTACATTATATTAAAAGCATTGAGGAAATACAGAAATCTCTGATCATATCAGCCATCTGAACAATTTATGAGAAATAAGTGTGTGTGTGGTGTGTGTGGTTGTGTTTCTTCCTACATATTCTAATGTTTCAAAATGCTGATCGGAAATAGTCATCCCCAACCATACAATTTAATGTTTCACTCTGCAAACTCAACTTCTGATTTTTTGACTCAAACTTTTGTAAAAGTGTAAGCACTGTAAAACTGTGAAGATTGCCTGGTCATAAAATCCTCCAGCTTTATCCATCTATTATCATTGCCTTTTTCCTTTAAGGAATCATAAAAAAAGAGGAGGGGAGTAATGGCATAAAATGGCAGATAGCAAAGTAGATAAAATTTTAATCAAATCTTTGGGTGCTTAGATAGGGAAATAAGATGTAAATCATTTAAAGTTGTATTTAAATGAATTTAGAAATAAACGACTCACTTTAGAGATCATCCATACTTAACTTTTTATGTTTTATAAAATAGAATCATGTTGTAGGCCTTAATACAGGCGTGGATTAAAATAATTTTCTTGTGTGATTGTTCTAATGAATTTAGCCTCTTTATTTGTATGATACACACCAAAATTCTTACTGTTCGGCATTGAAATGAGACATTTTTTAGAGGAGAGGTTCTGAATACAGCTAAATACTATGGAAAAATGCCTTGGACTTTGGGTAACTTCTTGCGAAGATGGTGTAACAAATTTAAGTATATCGAGATTATACACTGTTTCCTGAACTACTCCTCAAAAAAAAAAGGTATGCAAATTAGAAAAGGTGCTTTCCAAATAAATGCATGGAATGCGTCTCAACTCAAAACAGGAAATCCGTGTGAATATACATATTTATACCTAAAGACGTCTGTTCTGCAGTGGCTGGCTTGTGGTCAAGTTTACTGGGGACACAGAGGGAAGATGCCATTTATCTGGGATCCTCAGAGCTGGTTCACAGCTTCAACAATCTCTGGTCCATGGACCAAAGATATCTAGCATCTGAGGAATTGTAGAAACTGCAAAATCTCAGTATGATTTCTACCTGCTGATGCAAAACTTGCCTTGTGACAAGACTCTTGTATTAGTCACACACAAAACAAAACACAAGAAGACTTGGAGATATCCCAGTCAAAATCACCAACCGTCAGACTCTTTGCATTTAGAAGGGAACATTAGTTGTTTTAAACCAGCAAGACATGGACTTGTTTGGTACATCTGATCTGCAGGGTGCCCACCATCATTTGGTAAAAACAGGACTGGCACATGGTTTACCAGCTCTGTACTTCTAAATAGCTATCTTATTATAGCCAACAAAGAATGTTTATGAACACATGAAACCTTGTCCTCTCTCACTCAGTATAAAACCACCTTCTGTGTTTTCAGTTCCTCATGCTCAACTATAGTCCAAATGTAGTACACAGAAAATTCCAGAAATAATGCATAAGCACACTTTTCTCAGTAGCACGATGAAATACCATTCCTGCCTACCCCACGGACCTGGGACATGAATGGTCCCTTTGTTGAGTGTATGCATACTGTATACGCTACCCACCAGTTAGTCATTTGATACCCATCTCGGTTATTAGATGAGCAGACACAGAACCTTAGTTTTTTTTTTTTTTTTTTTTGGTGGTGCTGGGGATCGAACTCAGGGCCTTGTGCTTGCGGGGCAAGCACTCTAACCACTGAGCTAAATCCTCAGCCCAGAACCTTAGTTTTTATCATCAAATAATTCCAGGTTTTGCTCAAGAGTCTTAAAGTCCAAGATTCTTGATACAAAGGAGGTACCACAGCATAAACCATGGAAGGACAGGAGGACAGATTGATGCTGGTACTATGCAGGGTGATGGGATGGATATACGAAAAAAAATTATTTATTTGCTTCACTGCTGTTAATTCAGGTGTCCACTAGTGAGCTTGGAACATACTCCTGCAGGTAAGAGGGGTCTAAATTATGCACATTTTTTCGACATGTACCTACTCTTGATTTGTTAGTACCATCCTTACAGAACTTGGCTAAGAACACAGGAATGTTAAGATACCCTGAAAGCTCTGTGCACATCATTTTTCACTGATGTGTAGAGGGGGTAGAGTAGTCAGAGCAGGATGCATTAAGGGATTCTCAAGTCAAAACACAACAAGTTACCAAAAGGGTTTTCATCTTGCTCAAGTTTTTATTACAGGGCACGAATAGGAAATGACACGCTGTAACTCACCAATTCTCAGCATATTAGTATCAAGGAGATTTTACCTTCTTATAGAAGAGTGACAGCAGTATAACAGTACTTTATTATTTATTTTATTTTTGAAAAATAGAAAAGAGGAGACCACCGTCTTCAGGTACAAAGAAATGATAAATGTTTAAGACAATGAAAAATGCTCTTTGGCCTGATTCAACGTGTTCACATTATGCGCTTTTATTGAATTTTCACAGTGTATCCATAAATATGCACCAATTAAAAATAAATTTTAAGGGAGGGATGGTGTTCATGACCGTTAACTCATCACTCTGAGGGGCTGAGGATGCCGGATGGCAAGTTGGAGACCACTCTGGACAATTTAGTGACTCAGGAAAGATCACGCTTCAGAACAAAAAATACAAAGGACAGGGGATGTAGCTCAGTGCAAAAGCCTTGGCTTTAGTCACCGGTATACCATAAAAGGTATTTAGGAATGATGGAGAGACTCAAAGAACATTTTAGTGTAAATTATATTTATCAAAGTAGAAAGCATCTGAGTTATTTTTTATTACATTAAATTTAAATATAACAGGATAAGCCCTTATGCTAATGTAAAGCATTTTTATTAAAATATCCTTGCCATATACAACTTTTTATTCATAATAACCACATAGTACAAAATACTTTATTAAAAATATGCATATAACACAAAATACTATATTAAAATAACCATAAACTACAAAAACATGTTTATTAATGCAGCTTTTATTTTTTTGAAAGCAAGTGGGATCACATTGTTTTGTAGTTGTGCAAATCTTTTTAGTGAGCCTGATGAAAGACAGCTGGATTCTCTTATCTGCGTCTGCATTCTATCCATGGTAATATCACATGTCACACAGCTTGTGGAAAATTTTAACATTTAACTCATGAGGATTTGAGAGGAGTAGGTAGGCAACAGCATCTGAGGTTGAATAGGAAAAGGATTTTAACCCTATGGACTCCTGGGAAGGGTCCTGTCCACGCTCAGAATTTCCCAACGTGCACTGGGAGATCTGCTCTGATTTGTTAATAGCCAAACACCCAAACGTAGCCTAGTAAGAACCACAGTTAGTTCCATTATTTCCGGGGTCAGCTACAAGATGAGCACAATCTCTTCTGGGAAAATTATATTAATTTCAAGACGGAAGCAGGAGGGCATTTTTTAGAAGGAGATCGTCTGAAGTGTGAATCACGGTATACCCATGAATGTGGATCTTGTAAGGACAGTAGTAAACTGAATATTCTCCTGTAACGTTGGGGTTGAGGCACGCCGGTTTTGGGGTGGGTTTGAGTTTGGCTGGCTGCTTTCAACCCCAGGGTTCTGGTTTGTCTGTGGATGGGCTGTTCTCACCATATAATTAGGGATGACGGGCTCTTCTCTTAGTTTAGGGCTCCTCATCCCTCCAGCACCCCAATCCAGGGAATTGTATGTCTCTATGATCTCCAAACTTTTGCTCTTGCTTTTTTATTGCCAGTGTGCTGGGCCTCAGGTAGCAGTAGCAGAGAGGAGGTCCCCTTTTCTACTTGTAGAACACCAGTTTACATTCCTCTGTGGGTGTTTGTAATTTTTTAGATAAAACGCATTACCACCACAAGAAAAAAATATACATTTCTGGCCAAATTTTTTCATTTCCTCAAAATTATCTTGATAATTTTCTCCAATTCCGTAGCATACAGAAGTCCATAGGATTGCATCTCAAATATTTTTTTTTTTTTTTGTGGTGCCGGGGATCGAACTCAGGCCCTTGTGCTTGCAAGGCAAGCACTCTAATCACTGAACTAAATCCCCAGCCCCTGCATCTCAAATATTAAGCCCTGCTCTCTATAATTAGGAACTTAATCCCGTTCAATTTAGCTAATTGCCGCAGATTTTCGTACTTTCTGTTTAAGAACATTTTCTTCTGTGTTGACCGGAATTGAAGCAGGACTTTGTGTTTTTGGTTTTACTTTTTAGCATGGCATCATTAGGCATGTGTAGCTAGGAATTTGGAAAAGTAATAATGAAAGGTGGGAATTAGGGGTACTTATAATGTGAAATTCCTTTTTATGCCATAAGCAAAGGTACACACGACTACAGAGATGATTTTTGTCTGTATTAACACAAAGGACTAATTACCACTGTATCCATGCTTGTAATTTACAATTAGGCCCCATTATCTTTCAGTTTGTAAGCTCAATTGAAAGCATGCATTACTTTGCTGTAGGAAAGGCGCAGGTGAATTCATTTTCTATCACCAGGAGTGCTCAGAGATCCGAGACAAGTCTGGACTGTGCCTCTCTCTGATACTGTGTGTGTTTTCTATCACAATGCCTTCTCATGGTGAACTCACAGAGAGGCCACACTTCGCAAGCCACCAAGCCTTATTTCTGCCTGGATATGTTCACGGGGAGGTCGCTTTATTATTCTGAGATCTGCTTCCTTTATATATAATACAATAGCAATCACGGTAGCCTCACAAGATTGTTACAGTAAGTAATTGAGTGACAAAAGCATGGCATATGACTCGATAAAGAGTGTGATTATAGTGATTCTCAGTGATTCATGTTTCTCATAAACATATGCTTTTTATAACCACTCTCTGCTTTCAAGAGAAATCAAGATGGGAGGGCTGATGAGAAGGAAGTGTGAGGTTTCCTCACCCGCAGTGCAGCGGCTTCTATAGAGACAGCATGATTCACGATGCCAAGTAGCAATTAACTAGATGTTTGTTATTAAAGGGGTTGATAGTTTTATCTATTGATTTTCAGTCACGGTGATTGCTGTGTTTATCCTTGGAGGAGAAGGAGGGATCCTGGGAAGACTTGTTTTAATGCTCTGGAAATTCTCGCTGGACCAGGGAGACTTCTGTCCCTCAAAAGGAAAAGAGCTCGGCACTGTTAGATGAGAACCTGGAATTTTTAGCTGTGGTTTTTTGTCGGTTTGGTTGGTTTGGTTTGGTGTTGTGAAAAAGATAAAGCAGGTTAAGATATGCTGGCTCCAGAACTGCCAGCTAGGAAACACTTAGACGCTTTCCTATAGTTACATGTTAAAAAAAAAGTCAGTGAGCAAGTATAACTGTGATTGCTGGAGGTGAAGAAAGTTGGGCGCAGTAAAGGGAACAAAAGGGATTAAAAGGAAGTTGGATAAAAAGTATGAAAACATAGAGAAACATAACGAATTTCCCTCTCATACGGGACAGTGACGGGACTATAGTTTACAACCTGTTATATATTTTATGAATCAGAAGAAGACTGAGACTCAATGAGTGCAACATGGAAACTTTAACCACCCTGATTTGACCAGTACACATTGTGTATGTGGACTGAAATATCACTCTTTGCCCTTCAAATATGCGCCATTATTACTTGTTAATCTACAATTGTAAAAAAAAATTAAAGACATAGAAATTTTAACTACTTTGATTTGATGATCCACATTCTATACATGCGTTAAGTCGTCTCACTGTACCACACGGATCTGTACAATTAGAAATGAAATAAATACAAAGATAAAAAGCAGGAAGAGATATGGAGGGAGAGTAGAGGAAGGGTAGGAAAAGAGTATGGAAAAAAAGAATTGAAGGGAAAAATGATGAAAATAGAGGTTTTGCAAGGGGGAGAAGGGGATCAGGAGCTGGGAGAAGAAGGAAGGGAAGAGGGGTAGAGGATGAAAAAACAAAGAGAAATTGACATATTTGTACCAACTTCCCATGTAAGTGTGATCATTATTCATTGCACACACGTACGAACTGAAAAGAGAAAGTTTTCCTTTTAAAACTTAAAATTTTGAAAATTAAAAGAAAAAATATTGGGAAAGTGGCGTATACAAAATTCCAGAAAGAGCAGGAAAGAAAAAGGAAGCTCATAGGAATGTTGTCACAGCGAGATCCCTCAAATGACATACATCAGCGATGGTCAGGAGAGGGTGGTACAGAAAGATGCCTGGAGAAAGCGGCATGACTGAGTGGAAATAGAAAAGCTGGTACTTGGATCACAGAAGACCAGACACAAGATAGAAAAGTGGGTTGCAGGAGTTAAAAAAAAAAAAAAGAAACAAGCGAAGAAAATCAGTACTCGTGACCTTGTGTGGGTATTTATGTCTTAGTTCCCTACAAGTCCACGAAAATGACCTTTATTTATTTGTTTGTTGATTTATTCGTTCTGAGACAGAATCTCGCTATGTAATCCAGGCTGGCCTTGAATTCACTGCGTAGACCATGCTGGTTTCAAACTCACAGCAATCCTCCTGCTTCGGCCTCCCAAGTTCTGGGACTGCAGGCATGAGCCACCAACTTCAACAATGCTTTTTATTTGTGAGGTTATTTGAGTAAAAGTCTGTTAGGTACCGATGAGCCAAACATTAATAAAGTCAAACAATGAAGTTTTGCTTCCCAATCTGAAATGCGTGCAGGTGAAAAAATAGCAGAATTCATGTCAGATAATGAAAAGAAAAAGCATCCTACCGAGAATCTCCAAACGGTGTTATTATTAACCAAAAAAATGGCTATTTTCATCTGACATTTTTCAAGTATATTTTATGTATTGTGATCCCATTTATGTCAAATCTTATTTTATTAGTTCATATTGAATAGATGGCAGTTTTTTCTAAGTTCTTGTGTTTATTTCATGATCTTTATTTTTGGATTGTAATTCTACCTTGATTCAAAGTCACATGATTTATTTAAACTTGAACCAACAATAGATATTTAAATGACTGGCCGTTTTTCCTTATTCGTGAATTGGCTTTCCTTTCAGATAGGAGCTGAAATATGACAAAAAATAACATCTCGCAAGCATTTTCCTTTAAGTCTCTGCATTATTTTTAAATCATCTTTTGGCATTTGTTGTGGAAGAACCCCTGGGCACAATCTATTTTTTCCTCTTTTTTTAGGTCGCTTAAATTTTCTGCTTGAATGCATATATACATGATTCTCTTCTTTTCTGTAAAATTCTTGGGAAGCACACTAAACTCCATTATTTCTTCCACTCTGGAGAAGTTAGATTTTTCTATGACGTTTTCAAATATTTTCCTGTCCAGTACTGGTTTATATTTCCTTAACTCTTAACTATGTTTTGTGTAGTTTATACAAAGATTCTGGAAGACCCAAGAGCCTCAAAAAGTCTAGTCAATTTCTCCATCATTAAAGCATTAGATTTCTTTCCTTCATGCTTTAATTCACTCTCTCTAAATGTTTTGCACATTACAGATGGATATAACCAAGATTCACTGTTTTTGTTTTGTTTACTAGTCTAAAACAGTTCTTCGTTTTGTTAGATCTTTTCTGAATTTCCCCTACATCTCTGTTACTTGGTCTTTGATTTATCCATTTAAGCCTCCTCCTCTTTTGTCTATTCAATTTTTTCCCCCACCTAAATAATCTAAGATTTTCTTTTCCTCTTTGTTTTTGAGACAAGGTCTCACTGTGTAACCGAGGGCGGTCTTGATTTTTGTGGAGCCCACACTGACCTCAAACTCATGAACCTCTGGCCTTAGCCACCCAAATGCTGAAACTGGTGAGCATGAGCCACCATGCACAGCTAAGCAACCCAGTTTCGTATTTAATTGTGTAAAGCCACAATTTTCAAGTGATATTCCTCTCTGTCCGATCCACTCCTGAGGAAAGCTTGCTGGCATCCTACTAAGCATTGGAACTATGCCATAAAGCTTCAGAAGCCCGTCTTAATCCTTGTTTTATTCTTCTACCTTGCCCAGAAAGCTGATCCTCCGAGTACTTCTGTCCTGTTACATCTCGTGTAGACCTGGTCTTGTACATTCTTCCTTTGCTCCTGTTCCAGGACCACGCCGAGGTCCCTTCTTGCTGTTTTTTTCACACGTGGTATTGGCTTCCTACATCACTCTTTCTTGTCCCTACACTGTGTGTCTATCTCTCCCAAGAAGCCTTCTCTACTCCTCCAAGGGACATACCCAGATGTTCTGCTAACGTGTTCCCAAACACTCTCTTCCTAACCTAACACAATTCCCTAGTACTTTGTAAGCTATAAAAACCACAGGAAAGTCTGCTTTATTCACCATCCTATTTCCATGGCCCAGCACGATATCTCCACGCTGTATAAACAATAATGATTCCTCTTATCTCTTCCACCCATTAATTATTTAATGACATTCTCTTTGAGTGAGGTAAGCAGCCGAGTGAGGTAAGATTCCTGAAAGCCTGATGCTTGCAGAAAGCGCACAAAGTTAGAGCCTAATCATCGGAGTTTTTATTTTCAAAATCCAGTGGGCATTATGATATTAGGTAATGCAACTTCCAAGAATTGTGCTGAAGCCGCTCACCATTTTTGAAGCCATTTCCAGAATGCTGGGTGGGGGTGAGGTAGCCCCAGTTTTCCTGAGTCATCGATGTCCACGATAAGTTTCTCGAATCTTGTCCATTTCCTTCTTCACAGGTACTATGTAGAGTAGCTATGAGTGTCTCCATTTGGAAATTAAAACATGGAGAATGATAGGAGATATGACCCAGCTCTTGGGAAGTTGTACCAACTCTAGCTCAAGTTGCTGTGTGTCACCTCATACTATGTTTATGAAGTTTGATTACCCGGACATCATACTTCCATGCAAAACTAGAAATGCAGTCTTTTGAGAACTCTGATAACATTCCCTGATTGGGAGAAATAGTTTCCTCCCATGGTTCCTCAAACTCTATATATCTCCTGATTGGTCTATGTAATTACTCCCAATTTTAAGAAAATAGTATGCAACATGCAAGAGAAGTTTCCTGTGAGGGAGATGGAATTCTTCTCTCCTTCTCTTTGTCTATTACTGATGAAGATAATTCTTCCAATGGTCTCCTTTCCTGTGTACAATATCACCCAGTTCCTTTCCAACAACAGCACCACTTCCAGGAACAGTGCTGTGCAGCATGCGGAGTACTACGTGGCCATCACACTTCAGACAAATTCACATGCAGTGAATGATAAAGTTTCAGGTCCATGATTATCACGTAACAAACAACAAGAACAGTAACTTCCTTTGATAAACCTTAAATTTTCACTATAGTCCTGTATCCAGCAACCATTCTGGTTTAAAGAGCAGAAAGTTGTTCCTTGCAGCTCTGAAGGATTAAAACATTAGTCACTCCACTGTCCACTGATTGCTATCTTTCTGCCTTACAGATAGCTGTCTCCTTGTTATGCCTTCACAAGACAGAGAATGAGAGACATTATCTACTTCTTATAAGAGTACTAAGACACTCATTGGGCTTCCATCCTTGTGACTTAATTGCTTCCAGTGTTACTTTTCCCATCACTGGGACATAATACCCAGTATGCACCACTTAAGGGAGGAAAGGTTAAATTTGGCTCATGGTTTCATGGTTCAGTCCATGGTTAACTGGCTCCAAAGCAGAAATATCATGGCAGAAGACCATTGTACAAAAAAGTTGCTCATTTCATGGTGGCCTAGAAGCAGATCGGGGAGCAGTTCCAGAGAGAAAGGGACCAGGGACCACATATAGAACTCCAAGTCACACCTCTATGACCCACCCAGATAAACACAGAAGTGTCCTTTAATCTCCTGTGTAGCTCACAAGCCAATTAAATTGACGTAATGAAGCTTCACCACCATACTTCCCAAAGCTCTACTCCACACCCTCCCATTGGAAATCAAGGATTCAACACAGGAATTTGGGGGATGCAAGAATTCATCCCCTAGCATCATCTTCTTCATGTTATCTTGAGCTTTTGATCAAATGCTCTCACTCTTCACACAACCTTGATGGGCACTATCTGGTCAGCCCAGAATCTCTAGTTGAATTTAAGAAGCAGTAAAGTTTTCACTCCTCTATCTCTCTCCTGATCAGCTAGAGAGACCAACAGGTACAAAACTGACCTGTCATATATGTTTCTGTTGTTTTATACAAAATGGGATATTTACCAAGAGACATCAAAGGATTTGCTTAAAGACATTTGAGGAACAATGTACATTAATATTTTTCCTCTGTTTTATAGAGTTCTATGTTAGTTAATGTTAGAGGAACAGAATAGAAAATGTATGTATAATTATAGGAAGAGATTTATTAGGAAGGCTAACAGGATTAGAGGCTGGAGAATCCACCATGGCCTTCTGTATGCTGGAAAGCCGGAGAATCCAGTAGATGCTCAGGCCAAGAAGATCGAAACTAAAGAGCAAGAAGGATTAAGGGTGCAGCTTCAGTCCAAAGTTAAAGGCTCAGAAGCTCACTGTAGAGTCAATGTACAAAACTTTCCTGAAAGATGAAGAAACTACAAACCAATGTCCAAAGGCAATTGCAGTGGCAAAGAGTGGAGCACTTTCAGATGGGTCCATTTCCTTCTTCTTTCCCTTTTTATTAACCCAGGCTACAAGCCTATTGGTTGTTGCCATCCACGTCTGGGTAGGTCTTCCGCCCTCGGTTTGCTGGCCTACCTGTCAGTCATTCACAGACACCCATGACTGTGCTTTACCAATCTCCCAGGCAGTTCTTACTCCAGTGAGGTTGACATATCATAAATAATACAACTCTAGCATATTTTAAAGAACTCAATAAATGTGACTATTTTCATGACTTACAGTTTGCCCCCTTTTCTATGCATATACATTTGACACTGTCTAGATGATGTTGCTTTTATGAAAATATTAAGTATAAACTACGTTGGCAAGAAAATACACAAGGTCATTCAGCTTATCGCTTTTATCCTTCAACTCTGTGTTTCATTCCAGTAAGTAGATGGTTGCAAAATACCAGAATTGTGGCTTCTACCTGGAAAGTACTTTTTTCATAATACTGTTTTTAATGAGCCCTTAAGTTTATTCAAAATACATTTGTTGCTGTGTTTATCCAACTAGCATTTGTTGAAATTTGTGACAACAAAAATTGAATAAAGACAGGTTTTCTTACTTTAATTCAACCATAAACACGTGAAATAATGAAAACTAGATGGGAAAATTAACTTCTGTCTTCAATAATATTAGAAAACTGCTACAAATCCAATCAACAGGAATGAATCTTTCTTTCTGATTGAATATGCAACCTAGATTTTAAATAAAAGAATTTTGGGGCTACACTACTATTTCTTTACTCTGCAAGAAGGGAATGCAAAGATGGTAAATAATTTTCCCAAGACCTTGCAGTGTGTAAGAAAAATTATCAGGTAACATGATAGCAGGCAATACTGAAAAAAAGAGGAAAATACAGTGATCAACAAAGAAGAGGAAGAACATAAAAGAAAACAGATGAAGTTGTGATTGGGAAGATGAAAAACTTTAATGTATATGCACATATAGGTTTTAATATCCTCAGGACAAAATTTTTGGATGGCAGTATCATGGATCTATACAATGTCTATACAATGTTTTTCATTTGAATCTAGGTATATCCTGTTCAGCCAGAATTAGGTCATTGTTGACAAATGCTTTTTTAGTTGAGTACACGTGGATCAAAGGCACGAAGCTTTCCTTACAGCAAAGTTGTCTATCATGGATGCGAATCCCTTTTGATTATGTTCCATAAATGCTGTCTGTGATACGCATCCAGCCTTCTCTCTCTCAGCTGGGAGGCACACAAGAAAAAGCATTCTGGCACCTAAACATACGTGGACTGACACCTCAACTCTTCTTGCAAGAGAATCATTTGAAAGTAAAGATAAACTAGACTGTTTGGACCAATATGGAAGCAGGGAAGCCTTCGGGCTGTGAGCCGTTGTACATTATTTGCGTTTATTTCGCCAGCAAGCGTTGCTTTACCAAACACAGTGCATAGTTTTATCTTCATTATGGGAAACAGAATTAACTATTTTTCTCACAAGTCATATTAACTCCGAATTAGAGGAAAAATGCCTCTAGTATTCTTCTAGTTCTTTTTTTTTTTTAAACAAGTCATTTCTGAATGGACAGAATGGGATCGAAATAGCCGGTTATCCATAGCAGGGCAGAGAGAAAGCCCTAGTGATTCATGGGATGCTATCAGATCTCATGTAAGGCTGATGACCACTTAGGAAGGCTGCCTAATGCGAAGTGTGCCTGATGTAAAGTTTGAAGGAGAGGAGAGGCCATCTGGTTGAGACAGGTGAAGCAACAGCAGATATGCAGTGTTGGATACATATAGTGGGAGGGACACGGAAAAATAATCACATATATTGGGAACCACAGGAAGCAGACTTCTGCAGATAAGGAATGTAAAATTAAAGATAAAGCCAGAATGAAAGCTGTAGGGTGGAAACTGAGTTAGAAGTATTATCAACAACTGTTTTGATACAGTATTTTCCAAGAGGTCCTCCCATCGGGTAAATGAGAAACGGTATGTAAATGCCAGAATCCCAGTTATCAATATGCCCATTTCCATTGGACTATCTGCATTTCTGGATACGTAATGAACAGAACTAGTACAGGTGTTCCACGTTTGACCACTGAGTTCTGTTCCCACGGTGAGGTTGTTAACTGAATGGCTCACTAACTGAAAATAGTAGACTCTAGGACTAGGTCATAAATAGGGCAAGGTGAGTCTGGGAATGTCTCACTAATGTGAGCTACGCAGAGACTTCACGGCAAAGGACAGAGAAGTCAATTCTGAGGAACCATCATGGGCCAGTGTGGGAAAAATCTGAGTATCAGAAGAATTGATGATGTTACTGGCTGAGAAGACATTGAAGAAATGAGAGACCATGAGTTCATATTGATCTAAAGAAGTGGACAGAATGTTTGAGGAGGAATCAGATAATTTCATGGTTTGAAAGAACCCCCTCACGCAAACCTAATGAATATTTTTACTAATTTCCATTTAACAAATGAGTACTTTATACATTTGGGAAGGATGACAGATACTATGTTAATGATATGATCCAATAAGCACCATTGACAAGCAATTTTTTTTCTTGGGAAATACTCTGCCAAAGTCAATCTAGACCCCCTAGTCAACTACGTGTGTAGTATCTTCCTGTGGTCACCAAACGCAGCCACAGAGTCTTGAGGGGAAACCAGGAATAGAAA
>PVJO010030495.1:0-15342 GCA_004026905.1 Hystrix cristata | reverse complement strand
GCTGATTCATTTGATTAAGAGGAAAATAAATTTATATAAAGGTACAGAGAAAAGGACACCTGAATCATAAATTTTACAAATATTTAAATCAAACATTTTTCTTAATTAATAAAATTAGTATATAGGCCTACTATGCAAATTTATGTCTCATAAATACAAGTATGTTGAGGCGAAACTGTAACAGAAAAAATATTTATCTGGTGTAGAGATGGAGTAAGGAAAGCAGTTAAGTTAAACCAGCTCTCCACAGCTTATTTGTGTGTGACCACAGTCACTGTATTTTAAATATATATATGGTCATAATCATATGGTCATATACAAATATATAGAGAGAGACTATATATAAATATGGAAGATTTATTTAAATGTAGAATACACATAATTTTTTTTTTGTTCTGTTTTTTGAGGCAGGATCTCACTCAATAATTCAGCCTGGCCTTGGACCCACTATGTAGCCCAGCCAGGCTACACTATGCAGCCTGGTGTATTAATTCAATTCGAAGACAAGCAGGCAGGAAGAATTAATACAGGGGCCAGACGTGGTGATGCATGCCTGTAATCCTGGCATTTGGGAGCCGGCCTCCAAGGCAAGGTTGAACTACATAGCGAGACCTCATCTCAAAAAAAAAAAAAAATGCTCCAAAGAATTTGCTGGGCGAGATTTCAAAGCCAGTCTGAACTACATAGCAAGATCCTGTCTCAATCAATCAATCTTTTCTATTAAAGTCCTTCAATACCTTTACTTCTAGGTGCCATCAAATGAACTGCTATTCCATATCCCATGTAAATTCCTAATCTTCCTCAATTTTTTGGCATATCTATGATGACAACTTTGCTTTGACATTTATTTCTACAATTTATTTCTGTTTTGCACTAAGAAGAATCAGGCATGAAACTCAGACTTTCTCACTACTTAAAACACACATGAATGCACGAATTTCCCCATCGAATTTTTCATGATTCTAGTAGAATTTTCTGAGGATTAAAAAAAAAAGAGTTTTCATAGTATAAACATAAATTCCAACAGTATAGTGGATGTCGCTGTTGTTAAAAGTCTTCAGCATTTGCTTTGTTCCTTTGTTCTCAATCCATTTCCTTTCATCTCACTCTCATTTCTCGTTTCTTCCTTTCCAAATTGCCCCAATAATTTCAAAATTTTATCCCTCTATTATGGAGCAGTAGTCATAAACCTAAGAAGGGACTAAACAGAATAAGAACACCTTCAATTTAACAGGATTTAAACTTGTGGTTTAAAGAATGAAGTTAATCATCTCTTCTCTCAGAAATCACTTTTAAAACCTCCACGATAAAAAGACATGCAACTAGAGATAGCTCATATCCAAGCTACAATATAGTTAGAAGACAGGCCAAAAACAGAAAAGACAAAGAGGAAATAGAAAAAGGCTGTCTGTTGCTGCGAATCTCAGAAATAATTTGCAATGTACATTTCTTATAAGTGAAAGACTTGAGCACCTCTTGTAATTATAGAGGCCAAAGGTAACTTGTATTATTCTCGTGATGTCACAATAAATTTAGTATTAAAATATTTATACAGGTTTTTCTTTTCTTAATGTGTTATACATTTTTTGGCAGCATATATATATTTACACATGTGCAAGTGCACACAAAAGACTTGTCATGAGGAATTAGTTTATAAGATTACGGAGATTGGCAAGTCCCAGAACCTAAAGGGCAGGATGGTAAACTGGATACTCAAGAGAGCTGATGGTTTAGTTCCATTCTAAATCCAAGAGCCTGAGAACAAAGAGAGCTGATGTTGTAGTTTTCACACAGGGCTGGTGGGCTGTGGACCCAGGAAGAGCTGATGTATTAATTTAATTCGAAGACAAACAGGCAGGAAGAATTAATACAGGGGCCAGCATGGTGGTGCACGCCTGTAATCCCAGCACTTGGGAGGCTGGGGCAGGAGGACTGCTGCAAGTTGCAGGCCAGCCTGGCTACATAGTGAGTTCAAAGCCAGCCTGAACTACACAGTGAGACCCTGTCTCAAACAACCTAAATAAATAAACAATAATTGGTATGTTACTGAAAAAAATTCTACCTCCTTCATAAGATTAAAAAAACCCAAATCTGAGTTAATTTTTTACCCACCAATTTGTCAAAGATAAAAAGTTAATGAACTTTAGCAAGCTCGATACACTACTTCAGGTGATGTAGTTTGGTAAACTCTACAGAAGGCAATTTAACAGTATATATCACAATGTTTCCATTCTCTGACCCAACTATTTCACTGGTGGAATTTATCCTCCAGATATACTCGTATATTTGCAGAATGTTGGGCATCCAAGAGAATCACAGAAGTAGCCTCAGTAATACTATGAGGTTAGAAATAAGCTTAATGCCCACCATGTCTAATGCAATGCTATGCAGTTTGAAATAGGTGAGATCCACCCAACATCCAGCAGAGCATGTTGCATATAGGTACTGAATAAAAGGAAGAAAAAAAGAAAGGAAGGAAAAAGAAATCGTTCTATGTGCTATTTAAGAAATGCCAGGGCTGGGGATTTAGCTCAGTGGTGGTTAGAGTGCTTGCCTAGCAAGCATGAGGCCCTGAGTTTGATCCCCAGCATGGGGGTTGGGGGTTTAGCTCAGTGGTCAGAGCGCTCGCCTAGCAAGTGCAAGACCCTGAGTTCAGTCCCCAGCACCCAGTAGAAGAGATACTGCTTTCACCTTGAACTTTTAACAGCAGAGATATATAGCATATCACCAAAAGACTACAATTAAATTTTAAAAGTAATTTTTAAAAACAAAAAGGCAGAATGTACATTCACTAGAAAGTGGTTTTCATTACCAATATACATTAGCTGCAACAGGAGCTAGCAGTCATGTCCCATTTGCCTAGATCTAGGTCTAAACCCTTCCAAAATTAACACGCAGGTGAGATGCTGTTTGCTTGCTTGCATGCTTGCTTTTGAGACCGTCTCTCTCAAGCTCAAAATCCTGAGTGCTGGGACCACAGATGTGCCCTGCCATGACCAGGAGGTATTAAATCCTCTCTGTTAGACTTCTCCACTGCAGTCCTGTAGTGGTGGCTAACAGCATCAAGTGTTTTTCCAATCAGCTGCGCACTTTCCCTCCGACTCCGGCAGGAGCAGTGAAGGGAAAGGTCAGAGGGGTCTGGGTGTTTCACTGGCCCTGCCTTTCAGAGTCATCGCAGAAAGAGCTGCTTTTGTGTACCAGCGTCAGGGCCTGTCAGGAGAGCTGCTGTGTGTCCTATCTCAATAGCAGCTCCTTCACTCCCCGCTCCCACCCCACCACACCAGTCACAGGAACAGGAGCACAGGAAACTTCCTCACTACCAGAGGAAACTTCCCAGAGCATGGAAGAAAAAGACAAAAAAAGAGGGAGACAGGCAAGAAAAGAATAAGAAAATTAAAGAATCAAGGAAGAAGATTCAACACCCTACAAAAACAAGTTCCAGAAGAAACAGAGAAAGAACCAGATTACTGCTGTATTCCGAGTAGGTGCCTTGTACCCTGGACATAGCTTTGTAAATAACCCCTAAAATTTACACACGTTGAATGTGCCAGCTTATGCCAAACCTTGGTTGATAAATTATTTCAATTTTTAACATTATTTGTACTTTCTATCTCAACTCTTTGTTCCTTGCTATGGTTTATATCTAGGTGTCCCCCTCAGGCCTCATGTGCTCATAGGTGGGTTTTCAGGGGGTGACTGAATCATGGGGGTGTGATACTCATGAGTGAATAGCTAAATGTGATGTGGGGAGGTGAAGCCTGGTTGGAGGAGGTAAGTCACTGGGGGCATGGCCTGGAAGGATCTGTCTCCCTCCTCCTCCCTTGATCCCTCTCTTCCTCCTTCCACCATGCCATGAGGTGGTTCTGCTCTGCCAACCGCCTCTGCCATGCCACCCTACCTTGGAGCCAGCAGACTATGGCCTGAAACCTCTAAAAACTATGAGCCAAACAAACCTTTCCTCCTCTGAGTCATGGTATCTGGTATTGTGTCTCAAAGAGGAGAAAGTAAGACACTACTCTTTCTCCCAAGATGCAATTCAATATTCATTTAACCTCATGGATCAACTTTTTTCTTTATATATCAGAGGACTGATTAAAATATGTTAGAATCCTAGTTTTCTTTCGTTTCACTTTTACCTTTTCACCATTCAAATAATTTTAAATTTGAAAGATAATTTTTTATATGTCCACACTTTAGCATCTAAAGCAAAAGATGGGCCTAATAGATGCACAGTTACAGGAAAAAGCAGTAGAGAAATTTTAACGTCAAAATATACAATATATATTGAAACCAAAATATACAATATCTGAAATGAAAATTTTATTGAGTAGGCTAAACTACAGATTAGACACTGCAGAAGAAAAAAATCAGTGAATTTGGGGTTTTTTTTCTCTTGTTTTTGGGGTTTTTTTGTGAATTTGTAAAAAAAAGCAGAGATGATAAGAATTATCTACACTGAAGCACAAGGATGGGACACAATGTTCAATATGATTTTGAAATCCTCAGACTTGTGAGACAAAACCTACTGGTCCAAAATATAACAGAAGCCCCAAAAGAAAGATTAAGGCAGAAAAAATATTTGAAGTAATAATGTCCAAAATTTTTCCAAATTTGATGAAAACAGGACTCTTAAGAAGTTCATTACAGTCTAAGCAGTATAAAAATAGCAAGATAAATCATAGAATGAAATTTCTGAAAACTAAAGACTTTTTCAAGAAAAACATAAAACTATTCAGATGGGGAAAACATACACAGGAAGAGAATTTTAAAAATTATCACTGACTTTTCATAAGAAATAATAAAAGAACAGAAGGTAATGAAATGACATTGTCAAAAGGGAAAAAAGAAACTACAGTTCAAATTAGATTTCTATGTCCAGTGAGAATATCCTTCCAAAATAATGATCAAACGAAGATGTCTTCGGATACAATGAAACCTGAGGGAATTCACTACCAGTAAACCTATGCTGCAAGAAATGTTTAAAAGATTCTTCAGGCGGAAGCAAAATAATAACAAAAGGAAACACAGATATACGCGAAGAAATGAAAAGCACCAAAAATAAGAAACAAATTGGAGAGCAACAGCTGATACTTTTCTAGCTGCTTAAGTCTTACAGGCTCTAACTGAACTTACAGGCTCCACTTCTCTACTGGTTAACAATTAGAAAACCAAGTTCATCCAGCACTCAACAAAATCCATATATGATAGAGTCTTTAGTTCAGGTAAGAGTTGTGCAATTGTGACACCATGTGGTGGATCAAACAGATAGATTCTGGGCTCTTGTGCACAGCAAGTAAAGAGTTGCAAGTGTCTGTCTAAAGGTAAAAAAAAAGCAGCTACATTTATTGAAGATCACAGGAAGATGTGCTCAGGGCAGATACGTGCTGACAAAAATGTGGCACGAACAGAAAAGTGGAGTGAGGATGACAGGAAAGGAAAAGGCACAACATGGCAGCTAAGTCAGGCTTTCAGATTTTAAAGGCTGTGCACTCCAGCCCAGTGCCTCTCTTTGGGTCTCTAGGAAAGATTGACAGGTATGATTGGCAGAGTGCTGAATCACCTCAGGAGCTGTCGACAAGCATGTGTGTCCCGAGTTCACTCTGATTAAATTACATGTATGAGGTGCAGTCCATTTTTATGAAACTTTAACAAGGTTAGTGTAGGGAAAAGTTATTGAAGGTCAGGCCAGGAGATCTAACCTGCATGTGCTCCGGCCTGGAGCCTCAGAGATTTCTTGGATCTTTGTTATTTTGTTTTCTGCCTCTCTCAGAACAATGGGAAGAGGTTTGGCCCTGTGGTGTTGCCCAAATTTCAGTGGGTGCGGGGAGTGGCCTCTCAGCCTCCATTGTGTTACCTGTGCTAACTGGACTTGTAAAAAAATATTCTACAGGGGCTGGGGATTTAGCTCAGTGATTAGAGTGCTTGCCTTGCAAGCACAAGGCCCTGGGTTCGGTCCCTGGCGCCACAAAAAAAAAAAAAATTCTACATAATTATCCAGTTAGAATAATTAAGTCTGTACATAACTTTCAATGGCACAGTCCCGATCTATGATGTGGACATTTCCAAATCTGAGCAGTGTTCCTAGAATAAGTGAACTAAATAGCTGCAACATCTTGAATGCAACCAATGAATAATATTCACCCTGAAAGTATTTACTATTCTAATACACCTAATAAAGTTCCTCTTATTTGAGGGTTTGGGGTGGAACAGTAAAGACAGTAAACTAAAAGTTCAACAGAAGAGTTAGAATATAATATTGAGGAAATCTCTTAGACCATGAAAGAAAAAAGCAAAAGAAGTGGAAAATAGAGAAAAAATTTTTTACATTGAAGTATCAGTGTAGAAGTTGCAATAGCCTACAAAAGAAATCCAGAAAGAACACACAAAATTTTCAAAGAAATAATTAATGAAAACTTTCTATAAGTTTCTACATTTAAACAGGCTAATTAATCCCCAGCATAATAATGAAAAAAATATCCATACCAAAATGTATCATAAAATTTCAGAACACCAGAAAAAGAAGGTCCTAAGAGATTCTAGGATGCAAGAGAGAAAAGACATATAAAAAGAATCAGAAACCAAGATGACTGATCAAATACAACTGCAATGCTTTCAAAATTCAAGATAAATTCATTTATATCTCAGAATACAAACATAGCCAAACTTCCAAACATGTCTGAGGATAAAACAAAATCATTTTCTGACGTTTTGTCTTGTTTTGTTTTGTTTTGTTCTGTTTTGTGAGACAGGATCTTACTATGTAGTTCAGGCTGGCCTTGAACTCACTATGAAGCCCAGGCTGGCCTCGAACTCATGGTGATCCTCCTGTCTCAGCCTCCTGAGTGCTGGGATTACAGGTGTGCACCATCACACCTGTCTTTTCAGACATTTAAGACCTCAAAAAATTTATCTATCGTTCACTCTTGGTTTAAATTATCCATTGCTGTATAACAAATTCCCCTAAAACTTAGCAATTTAAAGCAACATTTGCTATCTCCCAATTTCTGTGGGTCAGCGATCAGAGGCAGCTTAACTGGGGCTTTGGCTAAGCCTGTCTCACATGATTGCGGTTCAATTCATCAGCCGGGGACCTGGCTTTCACCCCAGGGACCAGAGAATTTGCATCCACAGTTAGTTGCAGCATGTGGTTAGTTACTGTATAAGGCTGGTGGGAGGGCTCAGTTCCTCAGTGGCTGTTGGTGCAAGACCTTACCTCCCCCGTACACAGGCCTCTCTGTCAGGACATCTCAAATCAAGCAGAAGACACTTTAAAAGCTGCCATGTTTATGCTCTGATCTCAGAAATGAGATGCCCTCGCTTCTTTCATGTGCTACTGGGAGACAAGGAAGGATGAGAAGCCTGTCAGGAGGCAGGAATCAACTGGGGTCCTCGGGGAGCTGGTTTCTACAGTCTTATCCTGGGAGCTTCACTAAAACAAGGAAGTAAACCAACAAGGAGGAAGATGGGCCCAGGAAAAGAGAGAGAAAGGGAATCTCTAAGAAGGAAGTGAAATGAAAACCCAGGTTGACAGTTAAGATCAAAACAATAGGTAAAAATTGGCCAGGGAAGCTGCAGGTCTCCAAGAAGAGCTGGCTTAGAAGATCACAGACTGCTGAATTGGTGGGGACCTAACAGACCGTGCAAAGATGTTTGCTACTTCTAGCTAAAGGAGGGGAGGTGATATTTGTGAAAAATATTTTAAAACTCAGCCACTGAGAGCAATTTAACTCAATTAAGGGACTATAATAATAATAGAAAGGAGGTATGATTCTGATATACCACATGAATAAAATTATAATAATTTAAACACTAAATATTGAGCTAATAGACATTGTATGACATTAAAAATGGTGGTAGCACAAAAAAAGGGAAATATCAGTCAGTGTGAGGGTATATTTGCAAAAGGGACTAATCGTCATCTTTCAAAGTTGCAAGCCTGTAGAAAATACTAATTCAAACTTTAATTTAAAAAAGGCTTTTGCTGGTGTTCACCAACACGGAAAGAGGAAGACCACAAAGAGCCTCCGCAAGCTAACTGCAGCAGCAGGTGAGGGTGTGAGGCGGGGCCTCAGCTGGGCTGTGACTCGGCCTTCAAACTCTTTTTGCTCCTGGCAGGAAGCTGTCGGCCACGGGGGCAGGGGAGGGGGGGTTGTCTGAGGAGATCTTACTTACAGTAGAAGAGGGGTAAACGATATTTTTCTTCTTGTTTTCTCTTAAAAATCACGGAACAAAATCAAAGAATCAAAGAAAGAGAATCTCTTACATAAAATCTTTAAAACCCAAAAATGATAAAACAGTTTAAATTATCCAGAGAATACAAAAATCAATGTGAATCAATTTGCCTCAGAGTATATATGTGTGTAATAATTCAGTATATATGGTATATAATAAAATATACATCGGTGTATGCCATGTTGTGAAAAATGCAGTAATAAAAACAGCCTGCAGATTGAGCACAAGAAAAAACGTCCAGGGAAGTTGAAAACAACATTTTGGCTGGCAGTAAAACTGCACAGCTGGTGCCATTTGGGGAATAAAAAGGAAAAATATTTTTAAAGACTAGCAATTTTTAGAAGGCTTTCAAACATTTACTTGAGTTCTTAAAATTTTTTGTTCACTCGAAACCTTATGTTCTGTTTTCCCTGTAGATTTAATAATTCCAATCAATTTTCCAAGTAGAATTTTATTTTAAAACTTAAAAAAATATGATTCTGAAAGTCATACAGTGTGATTAGGTAAAAAATGGAAAGCAATGTAGGGGAAAATAGCCCTACCAATAATTCAAATATATTATGGAATAACAATAACCTTAAAAGTGTGGTAGTAACATTGGAATAAAAGAGCATTCATGCAATAAAATACAGAGTATGGAAATAGACCTTGTAATAGTGTTTATTGTAAGTTAAAGGAAAACATACAAATTGATAAGAAAGGAGAAAAATGTTTTTAAAATAAGGGCAAATTACAGATTTTGGAGAAAAAAATCAATTTTTTTTCTTTTTGTTGTTTTGTTTTGGTTTGGTTTGGTTTTTTTGAGACAGTGTCTGGGTTTGTAGTCCAGGCTGGCCTTGAACTCACTGTGTAGCCCAGGCTGGCCTCAAACTCATGGCAATCCTCCTGCCTCAGCCTCCCAAATGCTGGGATTACAGGCGTGTGCCACCACACCCAGCAAAAAAAATCAATTTAAATGTTTACTTCACCCTGTGGTCCCAAACGGAATCCAAATAAAGTGAATATTAATTAGGACCTTGAGAAATCAAAACCAAAGAAGAAAAGTGAACATTTGTCAAACATTCAGTGAAATTTATTAAATATGTACGCAACATAATAGTGACGATAAAAATGCTTCACCTGTGCACCCAGAAAATTGAGAGAGAAAAGAAAACAATAAACCGCAGAAAAAAGTTTGACAGTAAAGATGCCCCAAATGCAGGTTATTTCTTTACAGAAAGTTCATATAAATCAATGAGAAAACTACAAATGAGCAAATGATACCAGGCAGAAACTCTCAAGTGAAGAAAAAAAAAAAAGCCAATAAAACATTAGAAAATTTTTTTCTCACTAGTAGTTACAAAAATGTTGTAATTTAAATAATAACACTTCTATATCAAAACCAAGATATGGAGCCAGGCATGGTGGTACATGCTTGGAATCCCAGCTACTAGGGGGAAGGGGGCTAAGTTAGAAGGCTAGCAAGACCCTATTTCAAAGTTAAAATAATAAAAAGGGCTTGGGTATATAGCTCAGTGCTAGAATGTTTGCCCGGCATGTGTGAGACCCTGGGTTCAATCCCTTTGGTGCAGCAAAAAAAAAAAAAAAAAAAAAAAGAGGCTTGACGGACCCCTTTGCACTATCCAGACACCAGATCTGTTGGCATCTTCAGTTTGGAGTGCCCAGAACTGTGAAATTTCTGCTGTTGTAAATTGCCCAGTCTATAGTATCTTATTACAGCAGCCCAAACAGACTAAGACAGGACTTGTCTTCCTACAATGCTCCTCTGGGAAGGCGTTGCTGTCCTGGAAAGAGACTGCTGGGGCCACCGTTGAATGACAAGAGTCCGTGTGAGAAACCCTGGAGCATGATAAGCTAGTGGAGAGGTCGTCACAGGGTTGAGCATGGAGCTAAACCAAGACTCCAGCTCCTGGCAGGAGTTGAGCCTCCCAGTCTGCTCACAGAGAGTGAGGAATGATCCATTATTATTTTTTTTAGTGTCTGAGTTGGGAGATAGTTTGTTACAAAGCAGTAGATAACTGAAATATTTTTTCCCCAGTATCATCAAAGCAAAAATTAACAAAAAGAAACCAAATTCCAATGTGAGAATAAATTAACACAGTATAACACTTTTAGGAAGTGATTTGGTGATAAGTTTCAAAAACTATTCCAGTGTTAGTTAAACCCCCTGAACTCAATAGTTGCACTTCTGGAAATCCATTTAGAGGGGAAAAAAAACACTGAAACACAAAGAAGATATACATACAAAAATACTCATACGGTTATTACATATTGATAAGGAAATTATCTATCTACACGTCATTTTACTACCACTGTCTTCATTATCAAGATTTTACTAGTCTGAGAAATTCTTGGGAAAAAAATTTTTTAAAAAACAGAAATTCAGGCAACCCACTCGGGTCCCCTCCTGTCTCTCAGGAGCTCTCTTTTTCTCTCCCAATAAAATTCCTACTCTTAACCTCCTTTGTTCCTTAGAATTCATTCTTCGACTTCGGGGAACACGAAAAAAAAAAAAAGAAACAGGAATTCTTGGAAGATAAAAGTAGAAATAGAATTTGTTTACTTCTGGGCATTCTGCAAACACATTCAAAGAAATATCAGACTGTTCCATTTTTCGTCAACAACACCATACTGCTTGTCCAGTTTCATTTTTAAAAAAGTTCAAAACCTTTGCCTTGCCTGTCCTCCAATTAATCCTACACAGTTATATCATGAGTCTTAATCCCACTTCAAGCAACCTGCTTTTTGTTTTGTTTTGTTTTGTTTTGTTTTTGGTGCTGGGGATCGAACTCAGGGCCTTGTGCTTCTGAGGCAAGCACTCTAACCACTGAGCTAAATCCCCATTTAATGTCTAAATAAAGTTTTGTTTTTGTTTTTGTTTTTTTGAGACAAAGTCTTGCTGTGTAGTGCAGACCGGCCTTGAACTCACTATGTAGCACACGCTGGCCTCCCAATTAGTGGGATTACAGGCATGTGTCACCATGGCCAGCAAGGAAAGTTATTAAATAAAATATAATACATAGTTTAAAAGAAATCAAGAACTATAGAATAAGTGGGAAACAGGTGATAAAGCAAAGCTAAATATAACAAAATTATGACTGCATCTGTAAATCTTATAGAAGTATGTTAACAGCCAGGCACTGTGGCACACGCCTGTAATCCCTGCACTCGGGAGGCTGAGGCCAGAAGATCGCTGCTGAGTTCAAAGTGAGCCTGGGCTACATAATGAGTTCAAGGCCAACCTGAGCTGCATAGCGAGACTCTATCTCCAAAATAAATAAATAAATAAATAAATAAATAAAAAATATATGTTAACAATCAAGGCAACAAAGGGAGGGAAGGAGGGAGAAAAGAAGGAAGGAAAGATAAAAAGCTATCAGTATAGAGCCAAATGTGTGACTGTCAAATTATAGATGGGATTGTGTTTGCTTTTTCTTATTTTCAAATTTTCTTTAATAAAAAAAGTAACAATGAAGAAATTATCAGGAATTTTAGAAAACTATTAGCTAAAACTAGAATTTCATGATCATTCTCAGCTCTGCATGCAAGGGGTACACAGAGTAGCGTGGTACATGAATGCAAGGGACATGAGTCCTGTAGTACTCTCTCTTCATAGGACCAGCAACAATCAAAAGTAAAAGACCTTGGGAGAGGACTCCTGGTGCACAGACATCGACATGGTAATGCAGGAAAATGAGAGAACTTTGAGGTCAGCCAGATACACTTCTTTGAATATAAATATCATTGTATTACGTTCTCTAAAACCAAGGCCTCTCTTATTGTCTCAACTATCTGACGAGATTGAAATAATTAACACAGGGGATGCACAGCTTGATTTTTTTTCCCTCCTCAACTGCCGCCACAAAGATCTCAGATGTGTCCTGCTTAAACTTCTTACTTCCTCTCTCAGAAGTGGAAAGAAAGACCTAAAGAGTCTCCTCACTTCCCAAGGGACTGCGAGTTTGTGGAAGTACACAGCATGGGCGTTTAGAGGCAATCAGGGAATTGAGACTGTTCTTTTAGGAAAGAGTAGGAAAGTCCTGGGAGTTTCCAAGTGCTGGAATTGGGAGTGCACAGAGCATTTTAATAAAATTTCCGTTAACTAGGTAATTTGGAGCCCCGTAAACATTTTGGGAGTGATCTCACTCAAGACTGGAGTTTCATTTGGAGCTGTATGTTAAGTGTAACACTAGTACAGTTAGAAACAAAGGGGCTGAGTGAACCACTTCCTTCCCCAAAAGTTCAACTGTAAACATAAACATCTTAAGGATTATCTACACTCCCACCTTCTTAGGGGAAGTACAAAACAGGATAACAAAAGCCCATCGCCCCACACTAGCGGGCAGGGTTCTGACCCCAGAGACTCAGTGGGAGGCACCCAGAAGTCAGAGATGGCTACCCTTTAAATCCCAGGAGCCTGAATTAGGCCCCATTTGCCAGCCCCATTTGTGCCTTCGCACACCACTCCCTTTCACTTGCACGTGCCTACCCTTTTCCCTTTTCCTCATCCTGACTGCTACCTTCCTGAAGATCTCCAATAAACGCAGCTACCTACCACGGAGTGTGCACTTGGAATTCTTTCCTCGTCATACACAAGGACCTGGACTATTTCTGGCCCACTCAGCTCTAACAACACCACTCCCAGGCTGAACCAAACGGGCCTTCTTCTGCTTCGCTGTTGTTAGACGCCTACTCTACACTCTGAATTAGTAGTGTCAGTGATTTCCCTCTAAGTAGGCGCACTGAAAATAGAAAGGACAAGCAAGATTGACTGGATTTTCACCTAGAATTCCTATGAAGGAAAGAGAACTCCTGGGTCTGGCACTTAGGAGCCTAGTGATGATAGAGAAGAAAGGCTCTTTTATCCGGATTTACCACAACCTCGATAAAAAATCTCTCCAATCTCCAGGTTCCTTTTATTCTGGTGTTTTTCACTATTTGCAAATAATTTTAAGCTAAAAAAGAAAGCAGTGTTTTAGATGTTTTCTTTGAAATACCAAAGTTTGTCAGTGTCGCCTTACACATCATGAAAGAATTTAAATTTTAGGTATTAAAAAACACATAGTTCTATAATTGCAGAAGTAGGAAACTATTCTATGTAGCAGTTTAAATTTAATTCTAGATAAATTACAATCGAGTCTTCTATCCTCTTTTATTATTATTGGTTTTGCATACATTATTCTTAAAATCACCATAGACTTTGGTAGAACCAAATGAAATTGCTGTTATTGTAGGAGAAAATGGTAAACTACTAGTACTTTCTCACAGCTCTACCTAGTAATCAACGATTATCTTGAATTAAATTATGTGATAATTCTGGCAATTCATGCTAGGCAAGAACTCTAGCACTAAGCTACATTCCCTAGACACAAGTCATGTGGTATCTTTTTTAAAATTAGCACATGTGTGTAGTACATAATAATCATATTGCTTATGGGAAGCTGATATGTGTACAAAACACATGTTAATTTATCTTTTTCCCTTCCCCTTTCTCCCCTTTCCCATATCTATCTCACTATTTCCTATTATCTGTCTTTTTATTTGCTCTATATTTATATTTTGGGTTTCTCATATAAGAGAAACTATGTGATATTTAAACTTATATGTCTGATTTATTTCACTTACATTGTGATCTCAAGGAGCATCCATTTTCCTACAAATGACTCGAGTTTATCCTTCTTTCTGGTAGAGTCGTACTTTATTGTGTATAAGTACCATATTTTCTTTTTCCATTCATCTATTGATGAACCTGTAGACCACTTTCAGGATTTAACTATTGTGAGTTGTGCTGCTATACAAATGGGTGTGCATTTATCACTGCAATATGGAGAGATGCCTAGAAGGGGAACAGCTGGATCAATAGAACTTCTTATTTTAGGTTTTTGAAGACCTTCATACTGATTTGCATAATGGTTGTATTAGTTTACATTACCATCAACAGTGCAGAAGGATTTGTTCTCCCCTCCTTTCCCCACATCCTCACCAGGATTTGTTATTATTGGACTTTTTGATGATAGCTGTTCTTTCTGGAGTAGGATGGCGTCTCGGTGTTCTTTTAATTTGCATTTCTCTAATGGCCAGAGATACTGAACATTTTTTATGTATTTATTGGCCATTTGTATCTTTTCTTCTGAAAAATGTCTGTTCACTTCAGTTGCCCTTTTTTTTGATTGGATCTTTTATTGGGGGAGTCTTTTTTTTTATATATTCTTTATATATTCTGGATATTAGTCCTCTGTCCAAGGAACAGCTAGCAAAAATTTTTCCCCATTCTGTAGGTTTTCTCCTCACCCTGTTGGTTGTTTCCGTTGCTGTGCCAAAGCTTCTAAATTTGACATGATTCCATTTATTGATTCCTGAGTTCTTTCTTACACAATTGGTATTCTGTATAGGAAGTCCTTGCTTGCGCCTATGTATTCAAGAGTTTCAGCTATTTTATCTTCCAGCAGATTAAATTTCTGGTTGTGATTTTGGTTTTGGGGGGGTTCTTGTTTTGTTTTGTTTTTTTTTTGGTGCTGGGAATCGAACTCAGGGCCTTGTGCTTGCAAGGCAAGCACTCTAATCACTGAGCTAAATCCCCAGCCCCATGTTTCTTGGTTTTTTGAGACAAGGTCTCCCTACATAGCCCAGGCTGGCCCTGAACTTGCAGTGATCCTCCTGCCTCAGCCTCCAGAGTGCAGGGATGCCCACAGAGTGGTGGCCATCAGAGAAATCCCACTGTATGTGCATATATACATAATATATGTATATATTGGTTTTGTTTCTCCTTATTTTCTCTTTCTCTTATTCATCCTGATACCTGTCCAATACATTCTCTTGTCTACATATTCTTTCTTGTTTTTGTTGTTTTGATTTTTACTTTTATTGACTCCTGCTTGGCTCATATCTTTCCTTTCTTAAGCAAATGCTGTTTTTCCTTTTCTTCTTGTTTTCTCTCTCCTTTTCCTGTTTCATATGAGTAAATATTGTATAGAATTTACATGGTTTGACCCACTACTACCACCTTTCACTGTTTGTAAACTATCTACCCAAGTTTCCCAAAGCATAAGTAATATCCTATTGTAAGTTTTACATCTAATAGAACTTTCCTCATTACCTCTATATTTTTTC
>PVJO010030494.1:0-15422 GCA_004026905.1 Hystrix cristata | reverse complement strand
TATGGTTTGTGTCTAGATGTCCCCCCAAAGCCTCATGTGGTAAGAGATAGCTGGATCTAGAGTGTGTGATTACTAAATTGATCCATTGATCGGTTTGGCATGGTTCTGCTGGGATCAAGGATGTGAGACTGAAATTGGGGGTGGGAGTGCGGGCCGCCCTGGGGGCAGGTAGCCTAGATAAAAGATACAGGAAGAAGCTAACTAGCTGCTTGTTTGCATTGCTGATTTGCATACATTCCTTGCATTTTCCTCACTTTACTTTGCGGCCGGCCGCAGGTCTGCACGCCAGCCCTGCCTCGGACCCAGCGGACTATAGACTGAAACCTCTGCAGACTGTGAGCTAATAAACCTTTCTTCCCCTAATTTTGGGTGTCGAGTATTCTGTCCCAACAACGAGAGAAAAGTAACTAAAACAGGCACCATTAACCACCTTCTGCCTGGCACATTCAAAACAATTCAAAGCAAGAGCTATGATGCTATGGGAGGGTGGGAGAGAAAGTAAGGAGTGCCCAGCTCTCCGTGAAGGGCTTGCAGTGAGCACGACAGCACCTGCCCCTTTTTAACACCAAGTAAGTCTGATTAGTTACACCCCGGCATTTATTAAATGCAACAGGACTCACGCATTGGGCATCCAAAACCTTTACAGACGAGAAGAGTGTAATCCTCCACTGAAAGACAACCAGACGCCTGGGCATGGTGGCACTTGGGAGGCTGAGGCAAGAGAATCGCTTCGAGTTTGAGGTCAACGTGGACTACATAGTGAGACCCTGTCTGAAAAAACCAAAAATAAATAAATAAATATACAAACAGATGACAACCAGGACCCTGATTTCCTTATCAAAGTTAACACTTTCCTTCACTGCCAGGTTTGAACAAAGCTGGGTTTTGAGTCAGCCTCCCCTCAAAGGGGAATGCTCATCTGAGTAAAAATGAACTCTAATTGGTGTGGGAGGATTTAGAGTTCAAGGCCAGCCTGGGCAGCCTACTGAGACCTTGTCTCAAAAAAACAAAGGAGCTGACGGTATACTAGATTGCTCAAAGATCTAATAATACCTGTATTGAAAAAAAAGCTCTCATGAGCGCTCTGTCTCTGTCTCTCTCTCCACCCTCCTGCACTGCTGGGGATCACACTCAGGGCCTCCCACACACTAGGCAAGTGGTCTACCACTGAGCTACACCCCCAGGCTGAAAAAGGTATACTTCCGTATCACACCTAACCACCAGGGACTTGGAAACCAGAAAGAGAAACATGGAAAGGCACAGAGATGAAATTTAAAATGACAGGAAGACATACTTTTAGAAAATTAAGGTAGAATAAAAATACTTCATAATAACTAAACAATGTTGAAAATCTGATACACATGGGACCTGAGTGAGAGGAAGGTTGAGAAAAGGGGAGAGTCAGCTCAAAATATTTTCAGGCAAAAGGGGATGTGTGAACAAATGGAGCTTGAGAGGAAGGCTGGCTGCCACACACACTAAGAAAGGGGGAAAGCAGGACGGTTCCAGCACCCAACCAACCAGCTGAAGCATCTGGACGCAGCTGCGCGGGAAGTGGGGCTCCTCGGGAGGCACTCACACACACTCAGGAGGCGCTCCAGCCTGAGGGGTGCAGCCCGCCCCCAGGGATTCCTGCACACCCCTCCCTCACTCCACAAGACCAGGGTGAACCTGAGGAAGAGCAGGCTCTCCTTGGGCTACAGTAAACAAGACTAAGCAGAGTCATTATGTACAAAGGGCTCCCTTCCTCTGGTATTAGGAGGTGGGGAAGGGCCAGGATGTCACAAAAGGGACACCAGGACCATTACCAGGCCCTGCCTCACCTGCCCTCACACCGGGAGTCTGTTTCATCCACCATTCCTCACAGCTCAGCTAGCTACTGGCCTAGTTACTAGGTACAGAATCACTGGATGGCAGGCCCAGATTTGTACTAGTTTCTGAGCAAATCTCTTTCTCCTCCTCCCTTCCTCTAGCCTCAGTGGGAAGATGTAACTCTTGAGGGCTGAAAGGAAGAGCCTGAAGAGATGGGAAAAAATGAAACAGAGGACAAGGAGAGCAAAACTAAGTTTTGATCACTATACCATTTAATCAACAACTAGACTGGCAAACAGGTTTTTTGGTTATTCAATCTGGAAAAACATACCACTTAAGTTGCTATTAGTGTTTGTCGACAAGACTTTGAATATTTCAGGAAGAATATAAAATATTAACCATCACAAAAGGACCTTACTCTTTGAGGTGGCAGTGGTTAACTGAAAGATCAAGGCATGTTTCTTGTCTTCCATGGAAACGACACACATCTGCTGTCTGAAACCTGGACTGGAGTTACATTTTGGATCTGAGTGAAAAAAACAGAAATCTGCCGATCACACATATCTGCATGACTATGTGCTTAGTACCAACACTTCACGGATCAATGCACTGCCCTGAAGGAACATGAAACATAAGACCCAAAAGAGAAAAGCAAGTACAATTACAAGCCCAAACACCTAATACTGACACACGGTTAAGAACATGTCGGGCTGGGAGAGTAGGTCGGTGGTAGCACACCTGCCTAGCCTGCACGCATGAGGCCCTGGGTTCCACCCCAGCCCTGAAAAACAAGCACACATCAGAGGGAAGGGCGAGAAGCATGAAGCACGTCCTCAAAGGCATCGGGGAAGTGGGGCAGGACAGGAAGAACAAGAACTGGAGAGACAGACCGGGAAACGCAAACACCTGAGGCAAAGAAATATAACGGGGAAGAGCAGGGGCAGGCACAGAAGACTGGGCGTGGGGCAGACCAGGACAGCACGGAATAGATTTTCAGGTTCACGCTGGGAAACTTGCACAGCCTGTGAGATAAAGTGAGACAGGCAGGGGAGAACTGAGGCAGAAAGGGTCTTGAAGAAAAGGTAAAGGGGTTTAAAGCTGAGTGGGCAGACAGCAGGAAATCACCTCCACAGGACTGACAGGACAGAAAGTGGCGTGCATTCCTTTAGGAGGGGAACCTAAGGTTCAATGATGTAAGGAGGAAAGCTAGCAGGGAGGGGAACCTAAGGTTCAATGATGTAAGGAGGAAAGCTAGCAGGGAGGGGAACCTAAGGTTCAATGATGTAAGGGGGAAAACTAGCAGGGAACCTCTAGTTACTCTTTGCACAGAGACAAGGACTCGGGTTCTCAGACATTTGTCTACACAGGGACAGAGAGGAGGAGGGGGCTCTGGGAGACAGCAGGACTGAGAGAACAGGGACCTTGGGATGGGGGAGGTGGACAAGGAAGGAACGAGCTGACCGAATCTGTTCTGCTCACGGATGGCCTGGGCAGAAAAGGAACAGGACAAGGTTCTGAGTCTGCGATATACAGAAGCTACTGGAGCCTCTTTTACCACCATGCGTCCCAAACTACCAAAGTGACAACTGTTGGCGGCAGAAAAAAGATCAGAGACCAAGCCGTAGCCTTACCGAGGTGGGCTCTCAGGTTTTCCCTTCTCTCAACTCCCAGCCAGGGAACCACTAACAAGGAGAAAGGCTGTACTTGCCAAAGCTTTCGAGTGTCTGAGCTTTCAAACCTGTGTTTTATCCTGAACATTTCAAGGTAAAACACTCCCACCCAAGCACCTCAGAAGTATGTTTCCCGTTCTAAGCTCCTAATCTGTGGGACACATCCCGATGCCCAGTGAGGCCATAAATCCTTTAAAGGCACAATCAGTTGGAGTGTCCCTCCCGGACTCATTTCTCTTCCCCAAAAGCCAGGAAAAGCCGCCTTGGGAAACATGTCTGGCTGACACTGGAACATTTAAAGACATCTTCATGGTCAAAAACCTTCATAAAACGCTTCAGGATACACGTTACTAGGGGGCAGAGAGAAGCACAGTGTTTAACAACCCTAAACCAAAAAATCAAATCTCTGCCACTGAGTGTGTAAGTTTTACCTCCTCAGCCTCAGATCCCTCAGCCCTCAAAGCAGAGTTGAGCTCAGTGATTTCTCCAACCCACTGCCACTCCAGCTTCCGCTTCTGTGCTAAGATCTAATGAAAGGAGCACCCCGAAACGCCCCCGATGCCTGCTAAAATCCTCCACTTCAGTTTTGCTTGCTTAAACACCATTCTTTCATTCAAAGGAGTTAATGAGAACTTTAACTTGATTTTTATTGCTACTGAACCCAAAACAAACAGTAAATTTTCACTAATTCATTCCAGATGCAATTCACATGTTTTGACCCTACTGTTCACCTACCTGCATCAGGCACTTTCTACCTAAACAAGTTTCTGGCAATCCTAAATTACAATTAAATTCTTATTTTAAAAAAACCAAAAGAGCATCAAGTTGGGTGAGTTCATTTTGCCCCAGGCGGTCTCCTCTGAGAACCCATATGAATGAGCATTCAGATGCACCTCTCCACTCCTGCACCCCTACCACCTGCTGAATGCTCCTCTGACTTCATCATGCCCCAGCACTAGAGAAGGACACTCTGGGAGGTTCTCACGTACACTTCAAGGGGCTGGGGATTTAGCTCAGTGGATACAGCGCTTGCCTAGCAAGCACAAGGCCCTGAGTTCGGGCCCTGACACCAAAAAAAAAAAGACAAAAACCAACACTTCAGTTGAAGCTACAGCTCTGTCCTTGCTTTAACTGTGTACTTCTTTCCCCACTGTAAATAATGAACTAAAAAGGGCATTTCAGAGTAACTCTAATACACTTATTTCAAACAAACTAAATGCTGAGGATGTCACACCACACAAATATGGTCAGAAAAAGGGACAAATTACACCATTCAAAAATCACAACCACTTAACAAATATTCTATTTTTGGAAGCAGAAAGGTAGCATGTTTGATTTTGAGATGGAAAAATATCTTCTAACAATTCAAGAGAAAATTAGCCACTGCCTTAAAAAAAAAAGCAATGGGTGAGTGCCTCAATTTTACAAGACTGAGATCGGATCAGAATTTGAATTTTGAATTCTTTGTAAAATACTGCCTAAAATTTGCGACGCAAATTTCACACTTTTGAACATAGTAAGAAAAATAAGGAAGTGCTAAACATCAATCGAAACATCTCTTTATCAAACCTAGTGTAGAGATAAGTGACCAACTTTGGAACTACTAGGGCTGCCTCCAGAATGTCAAACCATACTTAAGGTTTAGGAAAACATGGTCAGCCAGATCCTAGTGCCCGATCTTACAGCACTCACAGGAGTCTGTGCTTTGCGACTTTGTGGCACAGCCGGAGTCCCCTGGTCCTTTCCCGCTGGTCCTGGTCATCTCTCACCTTCTCACACTTTCGCATTCCGCCTTTCCCACTTAGAAATGAAGAGCACACCACACATAGCTCTGTAAACAGACACAGCCCTGAGAAATGAGTCATTGCTTTCCTTACTGGCAGTATTTATTTAAAATACTGTCTTTCTATGCTTCATATAAACCTTTTCCTTCCCGGGTGTCATGTCCATCTGAGAGAGTCTGAGGGAGGGCTCTGGGGAGGAGCGACCCTCTGGAGCGCGAAGCCGAGCTGACCAGGGCTGCCTCCCGGAGGAGGGCAGCGAGGGGCTCGGCCTGCGCTGTACTTCGAGCTTTCGGCCTCTAGGCGGCGCGCGGTCACTGAGCCGCCCTGCGTTTCCCCAGCCTCGTAGAGAAGGGCATAAAGCTTGTCTGGCTTGCCCAGTCCTTGCAAGCAGGTTCCCCGGTCCTTGAATGCCTGGCGCAGCTTCGCCAGTCAGGGCTTTGTGTCAGATTTTACTTTTGCAAGCTGTATAACACCCTGGGTTTTTTTTTCTTTTTCCTTTTCCAAATGTAAATTCTAAATATGCATACCCCACCACCCACATGCACACATGCACATAGGCGCGCCCTCTTCGCTTTGAGAGTGACTGGGAGGGCTGCTCTCCACGTAGCTGTTCCCCGGGACAGTCTGGGACAGTCCACATTCGGTGGGAGGGACATCGGCCCTGAGACCCTCGGCCGTGACCCACCTGGGGCAGAAGCAGAGCTTGACAGACTCGCTCTCCCAAGCCTCTACTTTCTGGATCTTGTGCCCTTCCTTTTAGCTGTTCCCCAGAAATGTTTAGGATTTAATGGCACTGGGGAATATTTGCTTTCCAAAAGGAGAAATGGGGAACAAGGCAATGCTCACCCCCTAGAGCTATAAGGGAGCGAATGTTTGGTGCTCACTTAGACCTGCATCAGACAGCCAGGGAGATGCCCCAGACAACGTCACCTTCCCGGCAGCTTCTCATGTGTCCCCACTAGCTGCCTCAGTGGCCCCAACATGCTTGGGTTTGGATCTTAACAAGGTCCTCCACAGGCCCATATGCTAAAGACCTGGTCACCAGCCTGAGGTGCTCTTGATAGGTGGTGGAACCCTTAAGGGTCAAGGGAAGGAAGTTAGGTCACCAGGGAGGTGGCCTTCAAAGGGAAATTGAGACCCTGGCCCCTTCTTTCTCTTTCAATTCTGACCATCATAATGTGAGCCACTTTGTCGTACCACGCACTCCTTGCCATGATGTTCTGCCTTGCCACAGACCCAAGCAAGGCTGGACTGAAGTCTCTGAAACCATGAGCTAAAATAAATCGTCCATTCTTTGATTTGCTTATTTCAGATGTTTTGTCACAGCAGTGGAAAGCTAACACCTGTGCCTCGCTGCAGCTTGTGTTGGGCTTGGGAATATGGCAACAGGTAAGACTTGTCCTTGCTGGCAAGAGCCTTGTCACCTGAGAATGACATGAAGATGGTACGTGACGTGTCACTGTACCATCTCTGGCTCTCTTCGCCAACTAATCTAACATCAGACTGATCTCAATGCCAGATTTATCAGCTTACAGGAAATATAGGGGTGCAGAGGAAGAGCACATTGAACTACTCCCCAGGGGTACAATCAGCAAAATCCAAATGGCAAAAACTCTACAAGACAAATAACCCTGTTTTGTTTTAAGAAATCGTGCTGGGGGCCCTGAGTTCAATAGCCAGCACCAAAAAAAAAAAAAAAAAAAAAAATCCTGCTAGGAGCAATACAGAGGGAAGGAGAGCCCGGAGACAAACATCCACAAAGTGCCAGGCTTGTGGATGCTCATTAGAAGAAATAACTATTTTTAAGTGATGAAACAATTAGGAAATTTGAATACTGCTAGAACATTTGGTGATGTTAAGGAATTACTGTTTGTTTTGAGGAATGCGGTAATGATAGTGGGTTATGGTTTTGAAGAATTCTTACACTTACATTTTATAGATTCAGTATATGTAGGAGTGTTTATGGATGAAATGCAATGTGTTTGCTTAAAACTCATCTGAGGGGTGGCTGGAGAATAAGTGGTGGCATATGGATACAACAGGACTGCCCTGGGTTCATCCTTGTTGAAGGGAGTGATGGGTACATGGGGGTTTATCTCTGGTTTTGTACAGAAACGTTAGTAATGAGCACGTCAAATAGACTTCACAGTCCAATAAGGGTACATAAATAATCAGTAATCCTGGGCTGGGGATTTAGCTCAGTGGTTAAAGTGCTTGCCTTGCAAGCAGAAGGATCTGAGTTCGATCCCCAGCACCAGGGGAAAAAAAAAAAATCAGTGATCCTATTTACAGCCCAGACCTCAGGCCTGCATCTCCCTGTCTGGATTCAGGCCTCTCCCACCATCAGGAGATGAGCTGTCCCCAAATTCCTGACCTCCCAGAGGAAACCAAGGAGCTGGAATGTCTCTTCTCACATCCTGAGAAGTCAGAATTCCATGAGTAATCAAACATTCCCGAACTGTTTCCCCCAGAGCCCGGCTGCTCCTGAGCTCTGCAGAGTCCGACTCTGGACCTGTCATCCGAGTCATTGTCCGTGAGCACCTAGTAAGCATCGACTGTCTGCCTGGCCCCGTGTTTATTTAATGGATACAACTCACATGGAGCACGTCACACTTGCCATGAGGATGGGGTCTGCTCAGGACTTTCCTCGTGTCAACACCAAAAGTCCCTTGTCTGGGAAACTCCTCCAGCTGGGCAAAGCTGTCCGATCAGCCCCTTAAATCCACACCTCCGCTCGGATGCTTCCAGCCAGGTCTGTCTGACAGCACAGCCCACATTCCTCTCACCATGACACTGGCTACTCCAAGTTGTAAGAACGGTGTCGATTTTAAGCATTTGCCTCAGAAATTTTCCCAAGTTGCGGCAGATTGAATAATCAAAGAAAAATTAATATTGATGGAAACTGAGAAAATAATGATGACTATTAGTTTGACAGCCTATTTTTCTATGCAGGGATCATCCATATATTTATATCGCATAGCCAGATTTTCTACCAGTTCTTCCTTCATATTTGACAGAAGGGCATTAAATGCATCAGTGGTTCTTGTTGCTTGTCATTGCAAGAATCATGGTTCCCGGGGATCTTTCCTGGACTGGTTTAGTGATCCCTGAGGCAAACTATTCACTCCTTCCTTTCTCCTGTGGACCTCCTGCCCACCTGCTACCCCTCTCAGGATAACTGGTGTGGCCTTGGGTAGGGAAGAGGCTGTGTGTCTCAGTTTATGTGTGATTATTAGCAATATAGAAAGACTTTGGTCCCTACATGGAAGGAGGGGAAATAGCCTTGGACTTAACTGTGGAGTCCAGTGGATCAGTCAGCAGAGGTGGCCTGGAAAACCATGTTGAAGAGTCTGAAGCCACTTCCATGATTTGGCAAGAAAGCCCTGATTAAACTGGGTCTGATGGTACGTGCCTGTAATCCCAGCAGTTTGGAAGCCTGAGGCAGAACTTGTGATCTGAAGAAGCCAGATCACAACTTCAAGCCCTACCTGGGCAATTAGTGATTTAATTCTGCACACATGCCAGATACCTATTATCTTGATCTTAAGAAACACCCTTATTTTAAAGACAATAAGACCCAGTTTTATTTTGGGAGAAATACAGTAGCTTCAATCATCTACATACTGGTATCCAGATTTCTCACAGAAATTTCGAATCCTCACAATGACTCTGAGTTGGAGATTGTTATTATTATCATTTCACAGATGAGAAAAAATGAGGCACAAAGAGGATTGTGGGTTACCCGTATCACCCAGGGACTTCACAGCTGAGTGCTAGTCTCCACGTTCATGATCCAGTGTTCTGTACCAGGGATTCTCAAAGCCTGGCCTCTGGACCAGGAGACTCAGAATCACCTGGGAACTTCATAGAAGACAAATTCTCCAGCCCCAACCCCAATCTGCTGAACTGGGGACTCCAGGGGTGGGGACCGGGGGTCCCCAGGGTTTTAACAGCACCCCTGGTGATTCTGATGCAACATTAAGCTTGAGAACTATAGTACTGTATTGCCTCTTTCTGGCCCAAACCACCCAGGCCACGGGGCAGGGGTGGGGGGGAACCAAATGAACTAGAGTTGCAACATTCCACTGAGTGGGGCAGAGAGGGCTAGAGCGATAAGCAAGGGCTGTCCTAAGCACCAAAGGCTGTCCCTGCATGCTTCAATCTGCCCAGGGCCAAAGTTTTCTGGTTTATGACACCCTTGCTGCTTTACACGGGAGCATCGGGAATTTCTCCCCAGCACCTAAAACACAGCCCCAATCAGAAACTAAGCCTGAGACAATTGGGGTAAATGTTTTTTCCTTTTTTTTTTTTTTTAGGTGCTGTTCATGTTCTTCATTAGCCCATTCATTCACAGTAACAGTAAATATTTGCTAAATGCCTCTGTGTGCCACCCCGAGTCCAGGGCTGAGAACACAAACAGTGGAGCAGGCCGCTTTCGGTACAAACTGATAAATGGAAAGTCCCTTCACAACCTAGTTCCGCTGCCTCTCAGTGGCCTCCTGAGGGTCCCCAACCTCCAGCCACAAAGGGTCAAGACCAGCCAAGCTAGGAGCAGCGCAGGGACAGAGCTAGCCCTCAGAGGAGGGGCCTGGCGAGGCTGGGAACCCAGTCACCCTGCCAAATGCTCCAGGCCCAGTGGCTCCCCGGGCTGCAGAGTCTGTGGTTTGTAGCCTTCCGGGGAGAGGAATGAGTCAGGTATAACAACATGTATGTTGCGATTTGTATCCAGATGTCCCTCCAAAGCCTCATGGAATCATGGGCAAGACCTTTGGAAAGCTACTGGATTGCAAGGGCGTTAGAGCAGAGAGTGGGTGTGAGCCAGAAGGTTACATCTTCCTTCCCAACTTCTCCCTTGACTCCCTCTGCTTCCTGGATGTCATGAGGTGAGCAGTTGTCCTCCGCCAAGCCCTTCTGCCGTGCTGTTTTTGTATATAAGCCTGCTGAATGTGGATTGGAACTTCTGAACTGTGAGCCAAGACAAACCTTTTCTACTGTAAGTTGCAGGCATCAAGTATTTTGTCCCAGCAAGGAAAAAGTGATTAAGACGACTTACTAAATGATTTATAAGCTGTGACTGGTGTCCCATCCCCCATGGAGACTTACCACAGCCTTGAGTGTTAGCCCCATTTCTCTGATGAGAACACACAGGAAGGTTGAGAATCTTGTCCAAGATTCCACAGCTAAGAATCAGCTTCCGGTCTCCCGGGTGCCACCCAATTGTCCTGCGCCACCTCTGCAGGAGGTGCACTTGTGTCTCCATGATATTCTGAGGCACTGTTCTTGCACCAGGAGTGTGGCGTGGAAATGCAGAGCATGGGCTTTGCCTCTAAGCAACCATGTGGCCTCCTTTGGGTCTCTTCCCCCCCCCCCCGGCCTTCATTTCCCCACCTGTGAACTGGGAGGGTGAGAAAGCTCAGGTCTCTCTCTGCTCCCAGGCAACACTCCTGGCTTCTGGTCCTATCTGTGCTTGGCCTATACCACACCCACCTCCCATCCTCCCTGACAGGACCTACAACATACGCTGTGGCTCAGAGCAAAGTGAGAAAGCAGGGCCCTGGTCCCAAAGTAAACAAGAATTCTGAAGAAGCAATGGGCAGCAGAGCATTAAAGCAAGCAGGCACCCGTCTGTGCACAGATCACACACCATAAAGATGACCCTGGTTGGGTAGAATCTGACAATCTGATGAAGAGCCACCCACTGAGGGTCCCAGGGCAAGGGCTCCTTTATCTCATGTTTTAAGGGGCCTGGGAGACAGAGAGATTTGTCCTGGGGGCTGTGGCTGGCACAGGGAGCAACCAAGCTAAGAGACACTGCTTGTCTTGTGCTTGTAAGTGGGTGCCCAGGCCCAGGTGACAGAAACACTCAGTCTGAACTAACCATGGGCTCCCAAATCAGCTCCCCTTGAGCTAGAGGAGGCCCCACCTTCTTCTGAGGACTGTAAGGGAGATTTTGCCTTCTCTGATGATTGTAACTTCTCTTTATAGTACTTTGCCCTTCTCCAAAGTGACACTGGCTGATGGTGACGAGCCTTATAAGCAGAGGGAATTTATAACATAGGGAAGGGTAAGCTAAAGACTGACACTAGAAAAAAAATAGCATGCACTCTATGTCACTCCTTGGAATGCTCACTCTTGGCCCTTCAGTAGCCATGGAAGCAGTTCGACTGCAGCGGCTGCCGAACTTGGAGGAGGCCCAAGCTCACCAAATGGGCACCAAATGGGCAGAGCCTATGGACAAGCCCCGAGAGTCACAGGAAGCTGCTTTAACTGTCTGCTGAACTAACCATCAGGCTGCATCCACCTCAGTGTCCCCAGACAGGAACACCAAAGAACCAACAGAACTGCACACCAGACCTTGCTGCTCCTCAAGTTGGGCTGGACCCTCCCTGAGGCTCCGCTGATGGCCATACCATGCAGGTTCTACAGGCTCATAAAATTTGAGGGGACCTCTTTAAGATGAACAGTGTAAAGTTATTCAACTCATATTACATTTGAAAGTTAATATTTGGGGCTAGAGATCTAGCTCTGGGCAAAGCACTTGCCTAGCATGTGTGAAGCCCTAAATTCAATCTCTAGCACTGCCAAAAAGAAAAAAGAAAGTTAATATTTATTCATAAGAAATGTAAGCAGCAGAAAGCCCCTGGAGCTTAAACTTGGTGGGCTGTATGGTCTCTGCCTCTAGCCATGCACCTCTCAGCTCCAAGCCAGCCGATGTAAATTGCAGCATTCTGTCTCAGTTAGAAGAGACGGGGTGATTTATAGAGAACAGAGAGTCAGCAGACTTGGTGTCTGGTGAAGGCACGCTTTTTTGTAGACCATGCCATCTAGATGTCCTCACATGGCAAAAGGAATGGAAGAGCACAGAGGGAATGCACCCTATGTTCCCATATCCCCAGTGAGCAGAAAGGCAGGACATGATAGAAGGGGGAACCCTCTCTGTCCAGCCCTTGCATAAGGCAATAATCTCACCCATAAATCTGGAGCCCTCGTGGCCTAATCACCTCCTAAAGACCCCACCTCTTAATACCATTGCATTGGGAATTAAGTGCCCCTGGTAGAGTGTACATTTAAAATGCACAAGGCCCCAGGTCTGATCCTCAGCACCATACAAAATAATAACAATTAGGAGTTTCATTTTTTCATACAAACTGAAAAAGTTGGTGTTCAGAAGTCCAGGGTTTGGAATAGCAGCTCCATGTTGTTTTGGGCATCTCAACTCTTTCCATTTTTCTGCTCGACCAACTTTAGAAGTACGTTTGGGAGCTAGGTAATCTTGGCACTCCACAAGGTGGAGGCAGGAGGATCTGAGTTTGAGCCCAACCTGGGCAATTTATCAACTTAGTGAGGGCCTATCTCAAAATAAAAAAAAATAAAATAAAATAAAATAAAATAAAAAAGGGCTGGGGATGTAGCTCAGTAGGAAGATGCTGGGTTCAACCCAAAGTAAAAAAAAAAAAAAAGGCAAAGCCTTCTTCCTGAGCAGAACTGCTCACATCTGATTCTCTGATAGGGGGCACAAGAGCCCATGGAGTTGGTAACAGTGTGACCTGAAGAAGGGAGACAGGATGCCAGAGCACTTAAAATCGCCTGTGACTTCCAGGTGTGCATGTATGGGAGGCAGCAGCACCTTGCCAGGCTTTGGCATTGCTGACTCTCTGTAATCTTAGGCAGTGTGGCCAGCAGAGGGAGATGTTGGGGTTTGTTGAGATGTGTGGGTTCCGCTGCCCACAGACACAACTTGGAAGCCAAGCTCATGCCCAGCGGAAGCCACTCTGTGGGTGGGTGCGTAACAGAGAGGGAAGAGTAGCCAGGACTTCCTCGCTTACTGTGGCATCACCAGCCTTGCCAGACTGCCCAGCCTACGCCCCAGCTGACGAATCACAATAGTTCAGCCTGCGCCATCCCCACTTGGATTTCCCCAGAAGGGGGATTTCCTGGTTCTCTGCTCGCCATCTGAACAGCTGGCCATTCTGAAAAGTCTCTAGGAAACATCAACACAAACACAAGACTTTACAGGCACCCGGGAGGGTGAGCCCAGGTTGTAGGAGTCGAAGAGAGCGCTGGGGAGCCTGAATTTAAGATCCCAACTTCCATTCTTGATCTGGACCATGTGCGTGTGCCTCTGTGCTTCTGTTTCCTCTCAGTAAAAAGGAAATAGAGCAGCACCTACCTACAAAGACTGATGCAAAGATTAAGTGAAACAATACATTCTGGCAGGCTTGGCACAGTATCTAGTACACAATCACTGCTTGAAAAATAGTATCATATTATTCTGCGCCCTAACACAGAGCCATACACTATTTATCTAGTTGTTCATAAATCCATCTACCTTTTTTTTTTGGTGGCACTGGGGATTGAATCCAGGGCCTTACACATGCTAGGCAAGCACCCTACCACTGATCTATATCCCCAGCCCAAGCTTCCCAAATTTTTGCACCTAAACCCTTCAGGCACCAGGAGTTCATCACTGTTATGATTTGTACCTAAATGCCCCCCCAAGGCTTCAGGCAGTCATAGAGGGGGCTTTTTCAGAGGTGGCTGAATCTAGAGTGTGTGATGCTGGGATTAAGGGCATGTGATTACTAAATCAATCCACTGATTGGCTTGGCACCACCCTAACCCTAGCAACCTGGACAAGATATAAGTGGCAGAAAGAAGCTGCTTAGGCCCTTTTGGCTTGCCTGGCTGTCTTCTGCCTGTCTGCCATGCTACCTGCCTTGGAACCAGCCAACTATGAACTGAAAGCTCTATGAACTGTAAGCCAAATAAACCTTTGCCCCTTCAACTTTGGGTGTTGGGTATTTTGTTTCAGCAATGAGAGAAAAGTAACTAAGACAATCAGTAATAGGGAAAACCCTGCAAAGTGTCCCTAGACTCCCTGCCTTCTTCAGCAAGTAGGAGCCAAACCTTGCTGCAGCACTGAAGTCACAAGAACATCGATCAAGGTACTGAGTTAATTCAGTAATGACATCAGGGATTCTATTTGACTGGAGAACTTCATGAAGGCTTTGTGGGGGCCAGTGAGAGGTGCTGAGGGTGGAACACAGGGCCTTGTGCATGCTAAAAGTATGCTTTACCATGGAGCTGCACCCCCAGCCACGGATTATTTTTTGGTTCTCACTTGTGCTGGATGCATGTGAAATTGTCAAGCAGGTGGCATGTGGATAGCTTCGCTCACGATGCCACTACAGAGATCTCCATGGTGCACACATAGAGGCAGTCTCTGACTCACCCCCTTTGCCTACAGGAAGACCAAACCTAATCTGTCACATCTGAGCCTGCACTGCTCTGCAGGCAACTGTAAACAACTAAGGAACAAACACAACTCCAAGATCCAGGTATCTTCTGAGAACATGAGAACACAGAAAAGAGAAAGAGGGTAAGATAAGAAACTAAGTAAAGCAGAAAGCCTTGAGGGGAGAGATTTTCAATCACAACTGCCATACTTAAAATCACTAGGGAATGTGTTAATCAGGTTTCTGTTACCATAACAAAATACCTGAGATGCTTTTAAAAGATTAAAGGTTTATTTTGGCTCACAGTTTTAGAAGTTTCAGTCAATTGGTCTTATTGTTTTCATCCTGTGGCAAAGTAGTATATTGTGGGGGGAGCAGCTGGTAGAGGAAGTTGTTCACTTTGAGACAGTCAGGAAGGAAAAAGAAAGGAAGAGGAAGAGCCAGGGTCCCAGTATCCCCTTGAAGGGCCAGTTCTTAATAACCCAATTCCCTCCCAATAGGACTTAACAACTCCCAATAGCACCAGGGGCTGGGGACTAAGCCTTCAGCACTTGGCCTTTGCAGGACATTTATCCAAACCATAGCAGGAGCTTTAAAAACAATGCCCACATCCCTCCCAGCAGAGACACTGGCCTGAGCAGGGCAGGAGTTTCAAAGCACCCCAGGAAGTTCTCACATGCAGTTGGAGCTGGGATTCCTGGCTTCCGCCTAGCCTCTGGCTAAAACTCTATACTTTTTGACACTGCCAAATAATCTAAGAGTTAGAGATCTGTTGCTGTTACCCAGTGTCTCCTTGTTAAGTTTCCTGAAGGTATAGCTCAGTGGTAGAGCATATGCCTTGCATGCATGAGGATTGGGTTTAGTTCGCAGTACCACACACACAAAAAGGTGACTACCTCCCAGAGGGAAGTAAACTGGCC
>PVJO010030493.1:0-15411 GCA_004026905.1 Hystrix cristata | reverse complement strand
GGAAACAACCTAAATGCCCAACAACCAACGAATGGCTAAAGAAAATGTGGTTTTTCTACACTATGGAGTACTACACTGCCATAAAAAAGGATAAACTAGAGTCATTCATATATAAATGGATGTTTCTTGAGAACATACTCTTAAGTGAAATAAATCGGACACTCATGAGCACACATCAAATTGTTTCTCTGATATGAGAAACCATAACTGTAGATAAGGACAAAGAGGTGTAATAGATATTATATAAAAGGAGGACGGTGTGCAGAGAAGAGGAGTACTAGAAAGAAAGAAGGGGAAAAGCAGAAAGGCAACAAGGGAAAGAGAGGGGAAAGGGAAAATATGGAAAATGATGAATGAACCTGCTGTAAATAGTGAGGGAGGGAGCAGAGGGGAGGGGTGGGGGAGAGGGGGGAGAACCAAGATGTATCATGTATGGGTACAGAATAAATGTAATGAATGTGACCATTGTATGTAGAATGTACCAATACATGTTCTTGGTTTAAAATAAAAAAAAAAGTCCAAACCCAAAAATCAGGTTTTATTTAAAAAAAAACCTTTTTTTGTTTTCTTTAAAAATTTTTCCATTAAAAAAACTTTTAATATGGACATTTTCAAACATATACAAGAATACATAAAGTGATTTTCTCCCATTTACCCATCACCCAGGTTCAACAAAGACCTTCAATCACCTACCAAAAGATCTGTACTATTACTGGAAAAAAGTTGGGAGACTGGAGACAGGGGTCCCCTCCTATCAAATCGACTTCTGAGAGTGAACATTAGACTTTAGAATCTGACTAACGATGCACTCTTGCAATAATTATAGTAAAATGCCCTGGCCTGTTCATATGAGATTTTGGCTGAGCGAATACTGTATGGCCCAAGCTGAGCCCACATCAATCTTCTGGACATCTGTACTTAGTTAACAATGGCCAACCGTGAAGCATTAGCAACAGTCACAATAATAAACAAAATGGCACAAAACCACCAATCAACACAAGACATTTTCTGGGGATGGTGCAGAAATGTTTGTACCTATAATACAATTTCATAATTGATTATATCTTTTTCTTTTGAAAGAAGGATTTAAATAAGGCACAAGATGGTATGGATGAGCTGGAAAAGATAGATTCAACGAGACAAGTTCTAAAAGCACGTTCCCCTTCTACAGAAAGCTGAGCAACAATAATGACTTTTTCTGTCTTGGCTGCTCTCTGATTTTACCGCATTCATCTCTTTCCCACAGCTGATGATGCAGGTATTTGAACACTTCCCCTTTGGCTTTCACAACGCCCAAGGCAGGTCTTGCAAATGCAAGAAGCTCAGTTAAGTTTTCCGGAGTTGAGTTAAATCATATCAACAAGGCAACTTGAATATACGCACTCAAATTCAAGAAAAGATCTGACGGCAGCAAACCATTCTGGTTCTCCTTATATAAGCCATCTTCGCAACTTGTTCTAATAGTGAGATACTAGCAAAACACTCATTTGCTTCATTTTCTTGTAGGTAACACTGCTGATACGTTGAACACGGGTGGCATAAATAATGACAAAAGTGCTTTTCTTTCTCTGTTGGGGTCAACAAACTTTAGGGGTACACAGTCAGATAATACCTATTTTAAGCCTCACAGCCTACTGAAATTTGCTGCTGTGGTATAAGAGCTGCCACAGAAATTTCTAGACAAAGGGGTCTGGCTTGTTCCAGTGAAAGTTTATTTACAGAAACAGGTGTAGGGCTGGACTTGACACTTGGGCTGTAGTTTGCCAACTTTCTTCACATGAGGTTCATGGACACCATAGCAGGTGTACGTCATTCTTTTTATTGCCATGTACAGTAATCATCCATGGATGTCTTGTATGGAGAGATCACACATTTTGTACTATCATTCAGAAGTTGATGCATATTTGTTTTTTCTACTCTTTTTATTGGTTATACAGATTAATAGGTTCTGTTCTGGCAGATTTGTGCATGCGCATAATGTACTTTAGTCATTTTCGTGCCCTATCTCCTTCTCACCTTGCTCTCCCCAATAGTTTCACAGTCTGAGGGGAAAGTTTCAATATATGTAATATATTTTGCTTCTATCCCACCCTTACACCCTTGTCATCATTGCACACCCCCTTACACCGTGTTTCCCACACTCTTATTTCTTTCTTCTTGTCTGATAATGTGTCTCCTCTACTTTCTTGTCACCATTTTAAGATCCCACATATTAGGGAGAACATGTAATATTCATCTTTCTGAATCTGGCTTATTTCACTCAACATGATGGTCTCCAGACCGCCCATTTTCCTGCAAATAACACAATTTTGTTCCTTATATTTGAGTCATATACTCCATTGTGTATATATACCACTTTTCTTTCATCTGTTCGTCTGTCAGTGGGCATGCAGGCTGGTTCTACATCTTGGCTATTAACAACAGCCACAATAAACGTGAATATGCAGGTATATTTAGAGAAGCTGGTTTTAATTCCTTCAGGTGTGTACCAAGGAGTACAGCTGAGTCATATGTTAGGTCTACTTTTAATTTTTTGAGGAACCTCCATACTGATTTTCATAGTGGCTGTACTAACTTACATTCCCCCCACTAACATGGAAACCTTCCTTTGTCTTTATATTCTCACCAGCATTTATTATTTTTTATATTCTTGGCGATAGCCATTCTTATGGATGTGGAATCACAATGTAGTTTTATTTTATTATTATTATTTTATTTTTTTGGTTTGTCTCACTATGTAGCCCAGGCTGGCCTCAAACTCACAGTGATCCTCCTGCCTCAGCCTCCTGAGTGCTAGGATTCAGGTGTGTGCCATGCCACCTAGCAATATACAGCTATTTTAACTTGCATTTCCTTAATGGCTGGATGTTGAACATTATTTCATATTCTTATTGGCCATTTGTACTTCTTTTGAGAAATGTCTGCTCAATTCTTTTGCCCATTTATTAATCGGGCTATTTGATTTTTTTGGTGTTAAATTTTTTGAGTTCTTTATATATCCTAGATATTAATCCTGTGTTGGACGAGTAGCTGGTAAAGATTTTCTCCCATTTCATAGGCTGTCTCTTCATTCCATCATTTCCACTGCTTTACAGAAACTTTTTAATTTGATGTAATTCTATTTGTCAGTTCTTGCTATTATTTCCTGTGCTATTAGAGTCATATTCAGGAAATCTGTGCCTATGGGTCAAGTGTTTCCTCTATGTTTTCATTTAGGAGTTTCAAAGTTTCAGGCCTTCAATCTAGATCCCTGATCCATTTTGAACTGATTTTGTGCAGGGTAAGAGATAGGGATCTAGTTTCAGTCTTCTACAAGTAGACAGCCAGCCTCCCCAGCACCATTTGTTAAAGAGGCTGACTTTCCTCTAAAGTATATTTTTTGCTCCTTTGTCAAGAATCAGACAGCTGTAGTTGCTTGGGTTTGCTTCCATGTTTTCCGTTCTGTTTTGCTGGTCTATATGTCCATTTTTATGTCATTACTGTGCTCTTTTTTTTTTTTTTTATGGCTTTGAGGTATAATTTGCAATTGGGTATTGTGATGCCTCCAGCCTTGCTGTTTTTGTTTAGGATTATCTTGGGCTATTTGGATCTTTTGTGTTTCCATATGAATTTTAGAGGATTTTTTTGGTTCTAATTCACTGGAGAATGTCATTGGTGTTTTGATGACGATGGTGTTGAAGCTGTAGATCACTTTTGGTAGCATGGCCATTGTGACAATATTAATTTTGCCAATCCATGAACATAGGAGGTCTTTATATTTTCTGGTGTCTTCTTCAACTTCTTTTTCAGTGTTCTAAAATTTTTGCTGTACAAGTCTTTCATCTCCTTGGTTAGATAGATTCCTAGGTAATGTATTTTATTTTCTTTAATACAGCTATTGCGAGTGGAATTGTTCTCCTGATTTTTTCTCACCCAGACCATTATTTAGGTATAGGAAAGTTATTGATTTTTAAATGTCAATTTTATATTCTACCACATTGCTGAATTCATTTATCAGCTCTGAAAGTCTTTTCATGGAGTCTTTAAGATCATCTAAATATAGGATCCCATCATCTGCAAACAAGTACAGTTTAACTTCTTCCTTTCCTATTTATAGCTCTTTTATTTTTCTTTCACCTAAGTGCTCTATTGAAAATATCAAGAACTATATTGAATATGAGTGGTGATAGCAGAGAGCCTCGCCTTGTTTCTGGTGCTAACTCTTGTTCTGTGCTTATTCTATCCTCAGCTGAAGTTGTTGAGGAGAAGCAGGGAGCTGCTGGAGGGCTGGGTTCTCCTGCCAGTGTGGCTCACCACTGGAGACGAAGGGCATGAGTGTGATGTGGGAATCCATCTCACCCACACCAAGAATAAGAACAGTGACTTGGGACTCTGACAAGAGAAGATGTCCGCCCATTATTGGAAAAGTGGGATGGACCTTTATTCTTAGGGACGAACGTGGTTTTAGCAGTTATCTTCTTCAACAGCCTATGTGCCTGTTCTCATGTTTGCACTGACAAATCTGCTCTGCTTCGTCACAGCGGGAAAACTCTTGTTTCCTGTGTCCCTTCTCTTACTTTCCCCCAAGTCCAGAGGGGAAGTATATGTGTTATCCTTACATGAAGGAATGAGCTCATGTGTATCCTCCTTCTTTTGGGAGGATGCTCTGCCAGTCTTTCTGGATGGCACGCAGGAAGTGGACCCAAAGCCTGCCTTCTGCAGATAGACCCAGCAGGCCTCCTTCCTTTTCCTCACTTTCAGTTCTTGACAGTTGTGCAAGGCAGTAATACCTCTTTCACATGGGCAGATAAATGTCCTCTCTGCAGCCCCAAACTCTCTGACAGGTGGTTAATCTAGAAGTCTAGGCTTCAAGGAAATTCTGGGAAGTCTATTGACGTTGGTTTACAAAAGTTCTTCGAAAAGCACAACTTAGCACCAAGACTACTTGTAAGAAAGGGGAAGTTCTGATGATGTGCATGACTCCTTGTGAGAAAAGAGCTAATGCAGCAGGTCTGGTTGCTTACTCCCTGCATGTCTCCAAGAGAATCCTGAGGGACCCTTCATCGATTTCGAGCATTGCCCCTCCAGCTGTGGTCTCAGTGATCGATGACTTGGTTACACACCTGGGGTGATGCACTGTGACGTGCTGGTTTGGCAGGTTGCTTCGCGTAAAGATCAGTGTTAGTGATATGCAGTGTGTACCTGGATTTTTCGGCGAGGTCCCGATGGTTCACTGCCGTGGCTGGTTATGATAGTGTAACAAGATATGTCTACGAGACAAGCATCCCTCACTGCCCTCAAGACTTCAGTCCCTGACATCAAAGGAGTGTCCAGGAGCAGAGTTACTCCATACGTGTACCTGATGCTCGTTCCTAGAGAGTGACAAAGCACTCCCACTGGTCTTCACCAAAGAAAGGATACCAGAAGTCTGTGTTGTACCTTTCCAGATGCCGCCAATGTACTATTTTTCCTGCCACCAGAGCATAACATTTTTGCTGTGTTCTTTGCTGTAATAAAACTTAAATCTGAGTATAACTCACTATTGAATCTTTTAAGTCCTTCTTGTAATGCACTGAATGAAATGGTACTATATTTCAACAATTGGAAATTCAGAGGAAATGAGCAGAAGTGGGTGAAAAACTTCAGGGGTACCAAAACCTCAGTAATCAAGACACTAAATGAAAGTATTAAAATTAATATAAAAATCCATAATGAACAAAGTGCCAAACATTTAAACAAAGCTAAGATTTGAGCCTGTCCTTGCGATATCCTGGCTCATTTGCCACGACCTACTTCTTGCCTTGGAGAAGATACACCCAGGAGACTTTTAGTTGCCAAAGCCAAGAAGGGCATGTTTAGTAATGTTGTGAAAAGCTGCTAAATAATTGCTGCACCTCACTAACTTTCCCTTCATCTCAGTTAGTTTGTGCTCCCTCTAACTAATCTCTGCTGATGTATCAGCTGCTTATATGGTCACCCCTTTTAGGGATGTGTACCTTCCAGAGCCCCGGAGATCACACGAGATTCCCCCCAACCCAGCAGACCTTCTGTATCTAAGAAAATTCTTAACAGGTTGACTATCACTGGATAGATAATTCCTAAAGGTCAAGATAATTTAGCTCAGAATGGAAAGTTGTTCAAAGAGCTTTAAAGGCCTTTTATAATCTTTATTTTCAAATTTCTACTTATTATAAAATTTCAGGGAGACAGGCACGTAGCTAGATCCTAGGGCTCTAGTAATAGCTATATCTTCTACTATGTATCAAGTCCAGAGCTTGGTACTTTCTATAAATTATTGCAAAATTTTATGGCAATTGTTCAAGTGTGGATGCCATAGTCCTTATTTCATAGAGAAGGAAAAGTAACCCCAAGATGGTCATGGTTTGTTCTCAAAATCACTGAGTAAGTAGTAAGAGGCAAATCTGGGGTTCAAACTTCAGTTGTCTAATTCTAGGGAGGGCAAAAAGTAGCCGTAAACACATCCATTCATTAGCTTTTATGAATCCACATTCCATCACTCTTATTAGTAGACCAATGTACCTTGGGAAGACATTTTACTCTAATATCAAAATATGAAAGATGGAGTCAACTATTATTTAAGGAGATGTCCAAGACTTGCTATTTCTTTGTTTTTCTTCCTTTCTCCCACTCCATAGACATACATCAACCACGGAACCAAAATTATTACCCTAAGGGTCCTATCAGTGGGCCTTAGAGTGTTACAGAGAAAATACCTAAGTATTATTTGCCCATATCAATTTGGGTAAGTTTTTAATGCTATTCTGGCATGATGAAATCTCATGCCATCCTACTCATGCTGGCTGGGAAGTGAGTGACCCCTTCGTCCATCGTGTCCGGATTGTATACACTATCTGTAGCCCATTAGTCACTTAGAGCTATCTCTGTTGTCAGTTCGACTATCATAGTGTCATAGCTTATGTTTAAGTAACCCTAGTTTTATTTAATAATGGTCCCCAGGTGAAGAGTAAGGATAGTGGCAATTCAAATGTGCTGAAGAGAAGCTGTTGTGTGCTTCTGTTATGTGTAAAGGTGAAAGTGTGTGACTTCTTAACAAAAGAAAAAAATTTTAGGCTGAGTTGCTAAAATCTATGCTAAGAACAAGTAGGGAAAACAATGCACATAAGGTTCAGTAATATCTGTGGTCTCAGCCATCCACTGGGGATCTTGGGTAACATTCCCCTCAGATAAAAGGAGACTACTATATTTAACAATAGAATACTGTGTAATTTTCTGGTTATGAAACCAGCCAAAGTCTTGGTTGCCTATCTGAAGGGTCACAGGAATGAACTTATTTACCACAGTGAACCTTCCTGGAATATGGTGTGATGTCCTACCTAGACGCAGGCACTAAAGTAGATGAGATGTAATTGAAAAATATGACTGTTTAAATTTTTAAAAAATCTATTAAGGCAAAAGACACGTTGCCATTCATCCCCCCTGAAATACTCTTCCTCACTTTAAAGACACTCATCCCATTGTTCCCCCCACTTTCTGAAGTAGTTCTCCAAGTTCTCTTTCATTAGTGTCTGTAGTTGTGCTCTAGTGGCTGCCTTGATGCCTTGAATTGATTCGAAATGTTTACCTTTCATGGTCACTTTGACTTTGGGGAGGAGCCAGAAGTCATATGGTGCCAGATCCAGTGAGTAAGGAGAATGAAGACACACAGTAACATTTTTAGAAGCCTTTTTTTCCTTGGATGGCACTTGGCAACAGCATTCTCCATACTTTTGAACATATCTTGTGAAGACACTCATGAAAGAGGACACCCTGAGTTGCTTTAAATAGTGGCAAGTATGAAGGGATTAAGTGTGTGTGAAGTGAGGAGGAGCATTTTAAAGGGAATTAATGGCAATGTACCTTTTTTTGTAATACTCTTTTAAGTTGTTATCACTCACTCTATCTTTTATGATCACAGTTCAGGAAGCAGAAAGGAATAAACCTACCTTAACCTGGACTTTCCTTTGGCTCTCTTTTGAACTAAAATTGCGATAGAACTACAGCCACTACTTCTATTGCATCCCTGCCAGCTGTTCATCCAACCTCAACATGAAAACTCCCAACAACCAGGAAACACTCATTAACTATTGGTCTCTGGTAATTGCATATGGTTTCATTTATTTTAGGTTTTTTAAAGTTTTATTTTGTTTATGATTTATATACCTTAAAATAATTAAAATGAACAAGAAACAAGGACAAGATAAAGCCATGAAAGCATGAAGGATGATGGAGTATGGGGATGGCAATTAGGGAACGAATGCCAGGAAACCTCAAGCAACGGGAGAGTACTGAGTTCGAGTGGAGGTGATAACTCTGAGATCCTCGGAGGCAACAGAAAATAAAGAGAAATCCAAGAGATTCTCTGACTCTTTTGATCACAGGAATGAACTTATTTACCACAGTGAATCTTCCTGGAACTTGAAGTGATAGGAGACTATATTTTCAAGGGAAGCCAATATTCTTTCGTGTTCTAGAAGGAGTTCTCATAAGACTTTTATACAACGTATACTTAAGAGGACATAATGGACAGTGGATTTCTGCCAAACATTTTACTAGAAATGTAAAGACACTTCTTGTAACGATCCTTAATAGAAACTGGACACTAGTTTTTTTGTAATAATAATGGATAAATAGTACTTAATTGCTTCAACGAGTCAATATCCAGTTGTGCTGTCCTAAATGGAAGTGTGGACCATACTTAATGGAAGAGATTTTAGAGAAGGGAATGTAATATTTCCCTGCCCCAGAGTGGATGTCAGTGAAAGCCTTTCTAGTCACGTCTATTGAAAGAGGAAGGAAATTCGCTTGAGTGAGTCTTTCTGCCAGGTCACCACAACCTGCGGTTCTCCTCACAGACTTCTGGGGGTTAGACCCGGGAGAAGTTTTGGGGGTGTCATGGTTGAACTGCAGCTCTGATGCAATGGTAGAAGTGGGGACTCTGCAGAACCCTTCAGTGCTGCTCAATATCCAAATGCTAGGGATAGAGGATCACTTTAGATTCAGGATCTCTTCCTTGTTTTTTTTTTTTTTTTTTTTTTTTTTTTTGGTGCCAGGGATCGAACTCAGGGCCTTGTGCTTGCTATGCAATCACTCTAACCACTGAGCTAAATCCCCAGCCCTCTTCCTTCTTGTTTTGATCCTTGTCTTTTGCACATAAGATTAACTTCTAAAATATTTTTATTTTTATTAGTACATAATGATTACATTCATTGTGGTGAGTTGGACTATGTGCACGACACATCTTAATTTTTTTTATTTTCTTTTTCCTCTCCTTCTGTCTCTTGGTCCTCTTTCTGTTTGCAAAAGATCTACCATCCTGTTTCCTATTATCCATCCTTTATTTGCTTTTTATTTATACTTTAGGTTTCTCATATAAGAGAAACCATATGATATTTAAACTTGTGTGTCAGATTTATTTCACTTAACATTATGGCCTCAAAGTGCAACCATTTTCCTACAAATGACTCAAATTTATCTTTCTTTTAAAAAGACTGGTATTTTTATCAAGTGGTGCCAATATTAAACATTTTTTCTGGAGATTTTCAAACAATATCTGTATCTACCCACGTGTGAATACTATCCACATGTGATCACAAATGCAAATAACATTTAGAAGTAGACTCATTTGTTCATTGTAACATAACTGGTTTCTTTTCTTAAAATTCCATAGCCAGGCTGCTAAGTTAATAGCATTCCATGAGAAATTCAATTTTTAAGAAAACTTCTTGGAACATAGCGATCCACATTGGAATCAGAGGCTTGTTGGGTGACCATAGAATTAGAAGCTAGGCGGGTGATCAGCTTCCTGGTAGTATTGCCAATTCAGTTAATTTTATTTTCTAGTAGTTACCTAACAGTAAATTAAAATTTGAGATCTTTAGTGCTATAGTTTGAATTTTAAGTGTCTCCTGAAGCCCATGTGGTAAAAAACTTGCTCCTCAGAGTGATGCTATCAGGAAGTGGTGGCGGCACCAGGAGATGAGACCTAGTCGGGGGCCTCAGGTCATTGGGGGTGTACCCCTGAAGGGCACTACAGGACTCTCACCTCTTCCCCCATCTCTCTTTTGCTTCTCAGCCACAGGCAAGTGGTTTTGACTGCTATATACTCCTTGCCACAATGTGCTGCCTCACCACAGGCCCCAAAGCCAGGGGGGTCAACTGATCATGGACCCCAAACTCCAAAACCATGAACCGAAATAAATCTGAGTTGGTTATCTCCGGTATAGTAACAGAAAGAAGACATACTCTTACTGTGTCACTAAGTGATCCTTGCAGTACAGACGTTTTGTTGGTCAACTGAAGCGATCTGTACCCTTCAACACAGTTAAGATAGAACTGTTTTTGAGAGTACCCTCTTCCCACCTTAACGAATACTGTTTCACCTCTATATAGAACTGAGAGCAAGCAGGGCCAAATCTTCCCTTAAAAACATCGCTTGGATTTGCTCAAGAGCCTAGATGCATAATCAACTGAGAATTTAGAGTCTTGTGGCAGCAAGCACCAAGCAATACCATCTTCAAACAGAAGAAGAACAGAAAACCCTGCTAAGCTGTAGCTAAAACTGCCCTAGTCAGACCATATAAAGACAGAATTGGAAGGGGAGGCAGGGTGGTGGGATGCAGGGCAAAGAGAGAAGCATTTAGTCATGTATTCATTTGCTCACTCATTCATCACACACACTCTGCTCATTTTCTCTCCACCTAGGATTCTTCTGGACACTGGGCCTTCAAATGCAAACTATTCCAAGTACTCAGAATAGTATGAGAAAATACATGAAGGTAAGATCTGAGTCAAGCAGAAAAGGGAATGGAAAAGTCGATTGGGTCAAAATTATGGAGAAATTTGATTGGTAGACTTGAATACAGGACAATGAAGAGGCAGAGGCATCAGATTTTAAATAAGGGAGTGACATAGATGGAGTTATGCAGAGTTCTATGAGATGAGAACAATGCTGTGGAGCTAATTTGGGGGTAAAGAAGTCTATTGAATTGTTTAAGTAAATTGTGTTTATAGCTGGAACTAGAAGTAGGGATGGAATTCCCAAAGGAGAGATGGCAGGATGCAAACATGCTAGAGCCTTGGAAAGTGCTAATATTAGAGTCCAGAGGGGACAAGCCTGATGAGTGCTTGGGGAGGGGCCAGGGATGGAGGCCAAGAAAAGAGGAAGTTTCCAGAATATGGAAGCTGGTAAGTTAATAGCACTTCTCTGTAACCAAGAAATGTAAGGGTTGAGAAATGGCTATTTACCATAAATTAGGTGCCTGGAGATACTTCATGGCTTTTAAGAGCAAATAGATGAGGGAATAAATGGAGAAAAAGAATTAGAAATAGTACATATATTCTACTCTTTCAAGAATTAGACCAAAAAATGAAGAAGAGCAGTCTGAAAGAATATCAAACATATTCATTAGAATTCATGAGACAGACTCTGGCTGTGTACTTTGGGCTGGCCTTGAACTCACTATGTAGGTGATCTTCCTGCCTCAGCCTCTCAAGTGTGGGGATTACAGGTGTGTACTGCCACACCTGGATTTCTTTAGAAATTTTTGGCTGCATGTGAGAGAAAAACCAACTCGAAGTTTATATAACTGAGGAAGCTATGACGATAGTTAGGCTTCTGGCATGGATAAATCCAGGACTCAGTTGATGCCATTAGTACCTCTTGGTTTGATTCTGCATCAATTTTTACAGTGGCTTCATTTCTAGGTTTCTATATGGTGACAAGCTAGTTGTAGTAGCTGCAGGACTACATCTTTCCCAGTTCAAATTCAGTGATATCAAAAAAGAAGATTTTACCTAGCTCTGTCAGCAAAGACTGGATGTAGTTCTAGTTTGGCTTGGATCAGCTTGACTAGAGTTAAAGGTCCATTATTGTTGGGGATGGAGCTCACTGAGGGTCTAAACTTAGAGATGGAGCCCAAAGAAAGCACGTAGCCTAAGATGGGAAGGGGCCTGGCTCCTTGGAGGAAGATCAGAGTACTGCCAATGACTATGGAGAATGCATCCTGGGTGGCAAAATCGTGTCCAGACTCCAGGTTTGAAAGAAGGCAACTGATTATAGAGGCCTGGAGTAGCAGGGAGGGAATCCGATCAAGATTCATGAATGGAATCAAATTTGAAGGAAGGAAGCACCCTCACTTCTGAGATAGGAGAGGAAGAAGACAGAAAAAGATGATACATAGGCAATTTGATGTGTACGTGGGGTATAGGTTAAATAGCTTTAATTTTCAAGTAAAAATCGAGGGGAGAGTGTACGTAGGTTTATTTATTTAATTAAGTTAAATCTATTGCACCAATTGTATTGTAGTGAATACATGGAAACAAATAGAAACTAAAAAACAAAATTTTATAGCTGGCACATTAAATGTCTTCATTCTTCACATTGTGGACTTAATCTTTACAAAGCTAAGTGTGAATTTGTAAACTTTATATATATTCTTCATAAGATTTTTAATTGGATACTATTTCAGAGTATATGCGACATAATTCACTTAGTAATTCCACTAGAAAAGACCTTTAGATTGCTTCCATTTTAAAAATTAGGAATAATGCTACAATTATTATAGAATCATCTGTGCATTTTTCCTTTAGGTATATCATATATACCACATATATGTATCACATATAGGTATATCATATATATCGTATACTATATATATATATAGTGTGAGATTTGATATATACCATATAGCATATTTATATAACATAAGGTCCCAGGAGTGAAGTACTTGTATGAAAGAGAATGAACACTTTTGTGCCTCTTAAGCTTGTTACAAAATGATGTTTCATAAAGTATCCACAATTGTTAATGCCTCTGACCATGAAATTATTGATTTCATCATGTGCCAAATACTTTAGACATTTTATTCCATTAATGTCTTCAAGATAACAACTAACATGACACATTCAGCCCTCAAAGTCAAGATAATTCTATCGATTTAGTTTTGTTAATATATTTAATTTTTCAACAATCCTGAGCAGCAAAATTTATGATCCTTAATTTTACAGATAGGGAAACCAAGATATGAAGAGATGAAGTAAACTGCCCAAGGTCCCACAACTGGAAAGTGGTAGAACTGGTATTTGAACGGTGGTGATTTGAATCCAGAACCTGGGTAATTACTAGGGTATAAGATGTGATCAAAACATACAGTGAATGTTTAAATTTTTAGAAATTAATTACAGTGAAACACATTGCTAGTAATCCCCTCGAAATACTGCCCCTTTCTTTGAACTTACCTGTCATTCTTGCTACTTTCTGAAGCAGTTCTGGAAGTCCTCTTTTGCAAGTGTCTTTAAGAGGTGTGATAAAAAAATTTGGTGAATGCTGGTTCCACATGCCATCCAATGGAAAGGCAGGCTAGGAAAAATATTACTGTGTGTCCTCAGCCACCCCACCTTATTCAACAGATCTGGCACCATGAGACTTCTGGCTCTTCTTCAAAGTCAAGAAGACCATGAGAGGTAAATGTTTTGGATCAATTCAGAACATTGAGGTAGCCATGACAGTGCAACTAAAGATATTCACAAAAAAAGACTTCCAGAACTGGTTCAGTTCAGGGGGAGTGCTCTGAGGGGGATTAATGGCAACGTGTCTTTTACTGTAATAAATTAAAAAATTAAACATTCACTATATTTTTTTCAGTCACACCTGCATATTATCACTGTGATAGTTTTGAATGACATTTACCCAGGTGTTGTTGAAGATTTATGTACTTTAGTGTGAAAATTTCATCATATACTTCTTAGGAAGTTTTTTTTTTATGGTTCTGCCACAGGGTAGGGACAATAGTGGGATCAATGTTATGGATTTAGATGCTTCAGATAGTCTAAATGGGGAGATTTATTATTAACCATGTATTTTAATCCCTCACCAGTATGTAAAAATAAATGCAGTAGTTTCATAAACCCAGAATACCCCTGGAATTTGTCTTGTTTCTGTTTTATCTCTGATGGTTCTATAATTGAATTCAGCTCTGCTGGTTTCCACAGAAACATACCTTCTGGGTTTGCTTGAACATCTGAAATGTGGGTACTGCTTTGATGTTACAAAATTCAGCCAACTCCTGGGAAAGAAAGAAATGGCATGAAGTCACAGTCGTGATGTGCTTTCTTAGTACCAAACACACTGCCTGGTGACTTCTCAGGAGATGTGTCTTAAAATTCAGGGGCACCTGGTACTTTAGAGACTCTCCTGGCACAGAGTGGATGATCATACGTGATAGACTCTCAAAGCCTCCAGGAATGTCACGGTGGACAGTGACCATATCAGCATTGCTAGGTGTTTACATCTAGAATCTAGAAGAGGGATGAGAAATAGAGGCCAAAACAGGATGGACCCTAGAGGCTAACTGGGCTCTATTTAGAGAGCTTGTAGAAGATGCAGAGGCGCCCTGAGGGGAATCCAATATGGAATGAGCCTCCTGCAAAAATAGGAAAGAGTAAACTTATCCTTTTAAATCACATTTAAGACATGAGATGATATGAAGTGTGAAGAAAACTGCAGGAAATGTTTAAATTTAAAAAAAATTTATTATAGTAAAAATCGGATTGCCATTAATTGCCCTCAAAATACTCCCCTTCACTTGGGACACACTTATTCCATTGTTCTTGCTCCTTCCTAAAGCAGTTCTAGAAGTTCTCTTTCATGAGTGTCTTTAGTTGTACTGTCATGGCTGCCTCAATGTCCTGAATCTACTTAAAATGTTGACCTTTTGTGGTCATTTTGACTTTGGGGAAGAGCTGGAGTTGCATGCTGCTGGATCTAGTTAATAAGGTGGCTGAAGACACAATGTATTGCTTTTATGAGCCTGCCTTTCTACTGAATGACACTCGACAGTAGCATTCACACTAGTTTTTTTAATCATACCTCATAAAGACAGGCACGAAGGGGGACTTCCAGAGCTGCTCCTGAAAGTGGCAAGAGTACTAGGATGTGTGTTCAAAGGAAGGGCGGACATTTTGAAGGGGATTAATGGCAGAGCGTCTTTTACTATAATACATTTTTAAAAATTTAAACGTTCACTGTATATTTTGATTGCATCTCCTGTATTGGTCTTTCATTTTAAGAAAGGCTAACAATTCTTTCTTTTAAGCCCCATAGTCACTCTACTGTTCATCTTTGTGAAAGATTTGGAACCTAAGGACGTGAAAATAGTCTAGTATCCCAATAGAGAAATTCATCCAAACTGCTTCCAAATGGCAGTTTTTATTTTTCTTGTTTAGAAGTCAAAGGAAAATTAGCCACCCACAGGATCAGCAGAAACGGGCATCTCTCTTTAATATACCCATTGTTTTGTTGGCATTTAATCTCTTTCCTTACCTACAACAATACGCATGCACGCACATAAATACTAAATTATAATTTACGTTATGGGATGAAGGTCCCACGTGTTAAAGGTTTGATCCTAAGGG